>JAHPZR010056319.1:82500-100337 GCA_019787425.1 Platygyra sinensis
ATCACGAATTGTACGAGAAGGTCGTGTGATTTTTTATTTATAGTACATTCAACAAAATTACGCGTCGTTTCCATGGAAACTTAATAGGTACTCCCACGGAGTACAATTTGGGATTAATTGTACTGCTCTCGACCAATCAAAATTGAGTAATTTTGTTGAGTGTACTATAAAAGTAATAATGAAAGCTTAATTGCATTCTTGCAGCTTTCAAGTTAAAAGATTGTTATTTGCTACAAAAATTGTATGATATATAAAAACAGTGCTGTGAAGATATATATTTGCCGCTAGTTAGATTTATTTAATAAAGGCTTGTTGTAAATTTTGTAACTGTGTACAAGAAACAAACAATGACGACCTACTGTTGACAGTTTTCTTTTCGCTTTCATTTACGTCACTGGGTGGCATCTTCAGTTCATGCACTAAACTGTTTATAATGTTTTCAATATTTAAATAAAATTTTTAAAACGTTGCGACTTTGTCTGAAATTTATCTGGGGAAATTTTTCGTCCGAGGTGTGTAAGCTTTTCCTTGAACTCTCCGAACTCCGTTCGCTTCTCTGAACAGATGATGTCCGCTGACAAATATCCCAGCTTATAACCCACCCATTAATTTTTGATTGATTTTATTGGCTATTTTACGTCACGTGGTATGAATCTCCGGACAGTTATCACGCAATAACCCCCGCCCGAGTCGATATTTGTCCTCCGATTGTTTCCGTCGAAGAGAAACATAGTCAGCACAAGAATTCGAATTTAGACTTTTCTTTTCTCTTATTTAATATGGAAGGAAACCAAACTAGTGTTACTGAGTCTAGCGATGATGACATTAAAAAGCTGATGGCAAGTGTTGTCATTAATAAATGGTGGTCACCCAACTAGTTTAGCTCTTTAGTTATTTTGGGTGACCATCAACTGTATGTATTTTTAATTTATTTCTTGTTCAATTAGTTATTTAGTTAATGTTACAGTTCAAATAAATCTTGTTGTTGTTGTTGTTGTTGTTGTTGTTGTTGTTCCGGAAAGTACAAAAAAGTCACCAAAATACGCTGTCAATGTCTTTGAAGGTGGAGAAAGTCACGAGTAGACTTTTAGTATTTAGTCCTACGTAAATTTAAACTGATTCATTTTACAAAATAAAGATTTAATACAATGTGATAACTAACTATAAAATAAACCAACCGTTCACGTCCGACTTAAGCTAAGCGTGGAGGAAGGAGAGAAAAATTCCAGTCGCACTTGAAATCATAGCCTGCGAAAACAGCCGTCCTTCTTCGCTCCCGTCCCAAGTGGCGAAACGTCACTCGGGCTGGGAGCGAAGAAGGACGGCTGTTTTCGCAGGCTAAACGTTCTGCTGCATTGACAGAAATTATAGCAAATTAAAGATACTCGAAAAACTTTCAGTTTTGAAAAAGAAATTCTAAAAAGTGAAAGAAACATTTTATAGTTGTTAGCTGACACTATGGGATAAGGAGACTAAGGAAATTGCATCATCCACCACGCCGCCTGTGCATTACACAAAGGAACGAGACCACTGCTTTACTTCGAGAAACATTTAGTAGCGCGCGATGAAAGCTGCATGTCCTTCAAAGATCTTCAAAAGACACACTGATATTACCAGAAACAAAGATGTGGACGTTATGCTGGTGTGAGCCTGAGCAAAGCGAATTCACTTTTTGATAATAGAAATAAACGAATGATGTTCTTTCCTTTTTCTCCTTAACAGAGTTTATAAATTGTTATCTCCACATGTCTTTTGAGATAAAAAAAACTCGTGAAACCTTGAGAGGACTTGAAAAAGCTGTGGATACACTCGCCTGCTTACAACATTTCTCGGCGTTCTCAAAAAATTCCACCCGGGTTTCTATAACAAGAATGGAAAATGTCCTTTTACTCTTTCATAAGTGCGACAGATACCCCAGTGAAAGTTAGCCACTTATGAAAATTGTGCTGCCTATGGGATTTAATATATTTGCTCCCCGACTAATTAAACAATTTTAAAGATTTGGGGTTGAAATCCTTTTTTAGGAGACGACCAATTGTGCAATTGAGCTTGATTGCAGGTAGATGTCACATCGCAGTAAGTTTCGAAAACGGGACAACTGGATAAATTTCAGTGTAGTTCAGTGATTCAGGAAGTCGATATCGAAAGTGAAAATACGTCATCTGAAATTTAAGTAACAGGAAATTGGAACAAAAAAGATCCCAGTCAGCAAATAAGTGAATATTGACATACGCTGCTAATGTGCTTGAAAACTACTACATGTTTTCGAATGTTTGCTATTGTATTCATCAACAGCAAAAGCGGGCCCCTGGTCCAAGGGCCCGTTTCTCGAAAGTTCCGGAAACGTTTCGAGCCGGTAGAGCCATTTTAGTTCATCTGTATTTAAAAACTGAGAATTCTATACGCCTAAAAATTCTTGTATGAAGAGAACCTCTGTTCATATTAAGCCATATGTGAATAAAACAGCTCTGAACCAATAGGTTCGAGATTTTGCTATGACTCTCCTTGTGCGAAAACTTTTAGGGACCTTCGAGAAACGGGTCCCTGGACCCAGCAGCTTATCAAAAGCAATATTTTTATACAGCGTCTTTTTCTTTATTATACTTCGCCTCAACCTAATTATAGTCCTGTCGAAAAGAGACCTGAAAAAAGATCTCTTTAGCGGTCCTTTAAACATAAGGAAAAGTGAAAAACCACGAGGTCGCCATAATGTTATGCAATGACAAGTACGCGTCTAGCTAATACTGTATTTAAAATTTGACACACGATCATGACATGTCCTTGCATGGATAAATTCTGTGTCAGCATTTAACTTTACCGTCAGTCTGTCATCAACAGCTAAGTGTAGCACCTCTATTTGCTCACAAGAAATAATGAAGCTCTTCTTAACCGATTTCCATGTCTTTGCAATTGTGAGTCTTTGTGTATTGCAAGGCACAGGTACGTTTTTGAAGGTAGTTTTTTTCCTTTTTGTACTTCTTACATGGATTAATATATCAATTACATAGCTTAGAATTGGCGTTTGACGCCAGTTAACCTTCCTAATACTCATCACGCTCGGCATTACACTTCATAACAAGACCATAGTAAGTTTACTAGCTAGTACATCGTGTGGTTTACAGCGATATTTGGAACGATAAATTCTGCTCTATTTCCTGTCTTCCCTTGCCACTATACGTCTTAACGCAGTTTGGGGACTTTTTTCCCCTTTGGTTTTTTTAACTTGAAGGTCACGGCCGATGATGAATTTCTTTCGGAATGTTCTACACATCTGTTGCTTAATTCCCTGCAAAGTTTTGAGCGTAAGATCATAGAAACGACAACAACAGTAAGATGGTGACACTGCAGTAGCAGGGGAAAACTGATAAGCAGTGAAAAAAAACCCATGATGGAGAAATGTCAAATGCAGTGAGAAATGAAAGAAAGATGACTGATAATTTATCGCTTTTTTCAGGATGTGATTTGGACATATTACTCAACAAATGTTGAAATGCGCGACAAATACTGAATTGTCGCAAAATAATTTAATTATCCTTTCTTCCGATTATTGCTAGAATGAAAAATTTCATTTTCCACCCCACTTTGTTATAGCCAAATGTATACGAAGCAGATGTCGGTATTCCATTTGGCTGACACTTGCTAAGATCAGCGGATCAACTTGAAAGAAAGGTATCTTCACAAGCGACTCAATGATGTATCACGCTAAATAAATGTATATATGGCCATGCATGGTAGCACCTCAAATTTGCCCTACGATATGTTATTGTTTAGTTAACTTGATGTGATCCATCGGGTTTACCTGGTTGCCAACAACCTAATGTTCTTCATTTCAAAACGTTAACAAAAATCAACGTCCCAAGACGTCGACGTCAGCAATCATTTTTACCCACAGACAGGGCATAGTCGAGCATAATAAGGAAAACTGAATGTGTAATGAGTTCCGTTAACCAAGTAAGACAACAAGAAGAATCAAGAAAAATCATTATGTGTTAGATTATTGTTGTTATCTCTAACAACTCAGTTTGCAGGGTGGTTGAAATACTTCTATCGCTTTGATTTCAGTAGGGAAGTTCGAAAACTGAGACACGTCTATGGATAATCATTTAATCGGTAACAAAAAGGGGGTTTCCCTAGCTCGTGTGTCTTTCGGTCTTGATATCAGAGGGGGTCTCCCTTTTATGGGCTACATAGGTATGTGTGGCCCCCAAAGGGTATGGTTGCATGTTGAGCCGTTTTCGTCATAGATAGGATATCGATATTAGACATTTCGATCATTGATAAGATCATATTTTTTATCTCTATGGTCTTGAATTGAGCATATTTTTTTTTAGAAAAAGCTACTTTTTCATCATTATTGATAAGACGGATCAACAAAAGCCCTTCACGATGCCTTCAACATCGGCTTGAATCATGGAGATAAGCATAAGGCAGGTCTGAAACAGGGTATTGAAAATCATAGATTTTGGTCATAAATAAGGTAGGGGTTTTGAGAAGCAGTCCGCACATTCCCAACCAATTTTTCTCGGAGTCCCCCCTGGAGATATCAGAGCACCGCGACTCCCACGAAGAGCGCTAACACCAGGTCATGGTTGCTGATAAGGGCATCGCTATTTAAAGGATCATTTGACATTCGCCAAGATTGAAAAATGCACCTGTAGGCTGGGAGAAGAGAATCTTTGCCACCACAATGACGAACTTGACTTATTACTTCCTTATTTGGTCATGGTGGGGTGATGTAGTTATATAAACGCGTCATTCAGAACTGACTCATACTGCTCATACTCATCCTTATAACGGCGGGTCTGTAAACGCGTTGCCGAATTCCTGCAACGAAAACTACACTGTATGGGTCAGAATAACTCCTTTGTCATTTGCTTGCTATTAATCACTCTTTTAGAAAGCTGTCGCAGTTCAGGTAAGCTAGGCTATGTGTATTTGGCCATTTCGTAACTTAGCTGAGCGAGGCTCTATTTGTTAAGAACCCCAGTTTAGCAAACACTGAGACCACTTCGAGGCGAGAAGAGGATCTCAGCTATGAATATTGAAGTTTTTAACTATTCTCAGCAAAGTTCACTATCATTTCTTTTACAAGTTTCAAAACACGCGACCGTAATCTGTATGAGACACCTTTACCGCGATTAAGGCAAGAAAATACGCGTTTTTGACACTCACTTGCTAATGGTTGCGACATGATTTTAAATACACCACGAATAAAGAACTGACGGCAGTTTGTGATCCGGTGTCTTGACCTTTCATACTTGGCGCCAATTTCCGCTTATTGAGATTATCATATGCATAGTCGACCTGTTTTCGTACAAGACCAAGTTTAAAATTTATCGTGGCTTTTTTGCACCATGAAGTAGACAAAGCAAAATCTGGAGCTTCCCCAACAGTATTTAGAAGAGCTCGGTCAAGGTATTTTGAGCACGGTCATTTTGCCCGTGTACAAAATTACCGTTAAACTGAAGAAAACTCGACGACGAGTAGTTTATTGAGACACTGAGAAAAACACCAAAGAGATGATATTAAACCAAAAAGAAACAAGGCCGATGGTTTAAGATGGAGAAGATGAACGGAGATAACAAACCGGATGAACTTGAAAAACGACCATTCAACCATTCTCCTCCATGTTGTTTTTGGTCGAATGGTTGAAGACGAAAGACGAGTAGCTAGGTGGCAATCATGGACGACTGTCAGAACCGTGCTTTAGCAGCAAACCGAAGTGGATGGAAAGAGAATGTCAAAGCCTTATGTGCCTTATGGCACGAAGAGATATAGAAATAGAGAGAACTTGAAAAACCAAGGGTGACCTTTTCAGACAAATTCAAACTAACCGTGGTGTAGTTACTTTAATACTGTAGTAGTAAAATTCACTCCACTGTTTCCGATCCAATACCAATTCAATATGGAGTACCTCAGGGTAGCATCCTGGGCCCCTTATTATTTAGTATATACGTTAATGATCTACCAGAAGCTACACGGAATTGCTCCACTGAATGCTATGTAGACGATACAAAATTGTTTGTTTCTTTTCATTCACAAGACACCCAACGGATTGTTGAAGAGATGAATGAAGACCTCCTCGGGGTGCGCAACTGGTGCTTCAGAAATCGGCTATTACTAAATCCAGACAAGACGAAATTAATCGTTTTCGGTAGCCGACAGATGACTTCGAAGCTCCAAGAGTTTCGTTTGTCTTTGTTGGGAAAGGACATTTCCCCTGTACAATCAGCCAAAGATCTCGGCGTGATTTTGGATTCGAACTTAACATTTGACGATCATATTCAGACCACAGTATCGGAATGTATCGCACGCCTCGCGCAAATTAGCCGTGTCAAACACTGTCTAGATAGAACGTCGTTGTTAGCCGCGATAAACGCCTTAGTTTTCAGTAAGTTGTACTACTGCTCGAACGTTCTGGGCAAATACCACAGAGAAAAATATACGGAAATTGCAGGCTGTGCAGAACTTCGCATGTCGAATCGTCAGTGGCGCGAGAAAGTACGATCATGTAACTCCTCACTTAAAAAGTTTGTCTTGGTTACCCGTTAAGGACCAACTATATTATCGCCAAGCAATCATGGCTTTTAAATGCCTTTCCGGACACGCCCCCAAATATCTGACGTCACAATTCATTACCCGCGAGCAAGTTACCAAGCGTACAACTAGGAGTGGCCAAAAGCTCAACATACCTCTTTTTAAAACAGCCTCAGGACAAAGAACATTTTATTACAGAACTATTGGACTTTGGAACAATTTGGACCCCTTTTTAAAATCGAGCCGTTCGGTTCAAGTTTTTAAACGTATTTTAAAGAATAAGCTTTTAGACAATTTTGTAAATACTTCTTAAACTTGATTGATTTTTAGTATTTCTCTTGATTACAAGGTTTAGATTACAATGTTTCTTAAATTTAATTAATTTTAATTAATTTTAATTGTGTAGTAATTGTTCCTGAAAAGCCCCATTGGGGAGGTGACAATAAAGTATGTATGTAAGATGGAGAAGATGAACGGAGATAACAAACCGGATGAACTTGAAAAACGACCATTCAACCATTCTCCTCCATGTTGTTTTTGGTCGAATGGTTGAAGACGAAAGACGAGTAGCTAGGTGGCAATCATGGACGACTGTCAGAACCGTGCTTTAGCAGCAAACCGAAGTGGATGGAAAGAGAATGTCAAAGCCTTATGTGCCTTATGGCACGAAGAGATATAGAAATAGAGAGAACTTGAAAAACCAAGGGTGACCTTTTCAGACAAATTCAAACTAACCGTGGTGTAGTTACTTTAATACTGTAGTAGTAAAATTCAGGTCGAGTCGATAATGATACACTGAACTCAACTGGGAAGTTACAGATATCCACATCTAAGATGAATAAATACGTGATACATTCATTGTTCGGAAATTAGCAAAATTACGATGTCCATCATTTGTTTCTCTGCTTGGTCTCTGAAAGGAGGACGTGCATGCGTTAATCAGGTCTAAATTCATAGATGATGGAGGTGTTTCATGTTATGCTGATCCAGCAACATCAAGGTGAGCATCCGTTTGAAAAGTCAATGGAGTAATGCGTTATGCTGAATACGCATGACAACAAATACATTGAAATGCGTCACCTGTTGGTCGTTTTTTCGGCGAGCATAATCATAAATCTTCCACAGACTCAAACTGTCGTAACTTGACAATTCTTGTTGTCTCTCGGTCAGCCAGTGCTACATTTCTAGAAAGCGCCAATATATGCTCGATAGACTCTGTCGTTCGTTCCGTTGCCTCCTGATGCTCTTTTGGTTGGTATCAAGTTGCACAACATCACCTACATCACACCTTACTTCTACTGTACTTAATCTGCGCATCGCCTCTTTTCATAACAAATTTTGGAGTTCCCTCTGTGACACTCGCTGCCCAAGCAGCAAAAAGCATAGAGCAGCAACGGTAACAACTTCGATTAAAAACCGACTAAATATTCAACCTACGAATCTCGCAAGAATTTAGATTCATTCAGTTTGTCTATAATGCGGTCAGAAATATCCAAATAGAAGAATATGTAAGACAGCGTCAAATTTCAAAAAATGAATTTATGTGGAAGATGTTTTTGTCATTTAGGAAGCATTGTAGAGGGATAGTCAACATGAGCTACTAGATCATAGAGTATTTTGCCAAAGGCTAATGGGCTTAAAAACTTTTCTGTTCTAAAAACGTACTGAGGTCAACACGATAAACTGTTCACTCATGCGAAAACCTTCAATCGAGTATTCACATTATCGTTGACCGCGACCACATCACGTCACGATTAATTTATGACAACAATGTATTTTGTACCATGCTGTTTTCAATTGATGTTCACTGAGACGCTCCTCCGTTAAACTGCCAAACTGCTTGTTAGATGTTTAAATGCTCCTTGAAAATCATTTTACGTTAACTCGCCGTTCGAACGACTTGCGTTTTTAATGCCGTTGTGACATTCTCAAAACTCATCCGCAGTCACGCTGTTACTCCACGCTGATTGGATGATGCTAAAGAATGCATCCAATCAGGGTGAGCAAACAGCGTGACACATCCTTAGCACACGAAATCCCGGCCGCAGATGCTGGTCGCTTCGAGCATTTCTCGAAAATTATTTGGTGTTTAGCACTTGGATTTTACATGGATCTTCGATTGAATGCTACGAGAAGAAGCATCAACCTTTCAGTTTATCTGGTGTTCGATTTGGAAGCCGGGCGATTCAAATTTATCAGTGAAAATCTGCTTGGTGCTGGAGCGGTCAAAAATGATCTTTCCACCCTTGACTCCTTCTCATAACGTGTAGTAACAGCCAATGCAAAATCCACAAAATCGCTCAAATTTGCCATTTTGAGCCCCAAAAGTTTTGTAACGAGTAAACAGTTTAAGTGGAAAGCATAATAATTTAAATTCTACGAAAAACGCAACTAGGAGAATATTTTTTCCCTCAACACTTTCAAAGCGGGTGTGCTAAGATTATTCGAACCATTTGTAAACAGTAAGGGGTTTCCAAAGTGTTTCCACGTTTCCACAAGGGTTTCAAAGCGTTTCCAAGTTCCAGGAATTGATTCAAATATTCTGAGAAACAAATCGGCTTTAATCATGGGAATTTGTACAACCTTCACTTGCTTTCAAACTCTTCGCCCGCGAAAACGTGCCCTCTACACGAAACAGGATTCTTATGAATCGAAAGAGCCTCGATTTCGATTACTTGAAATCGAGGCAAATGCGGTGATATACATACATCCAAAATACATCTCAAATGAGCCTGGCTTCTGGCGCAGGCAATCCAGACTGGTCACGAACGCGACCGAAATTAGTCTGCTGCGAAGCCTGGTGGCTTCGCAGCAACAAAACGTGGCTATGTTCACGTTGTTGTTTTGTGACCTTTTGTAAACAGGGCAAAGAATGAACAAAGAACTGTACACACACTTACACAGCCATTGTACTTGTTTGCGTTGCCGTTGAACTTTTGCTTAATTAAAACTCCCCAAAACCGAGCGACAAACTGTTTGATCGCCTGTTCGCCATTTTTGTCCGCCTCGTGCAGGAGAGTTTCACTCGATCGAGAAGTGCCACTGAAAGGAGAATCCTGAAACCGAAAAAAAATCTCCAAATTTAGGATGTTTGTAAACCGACCTGAAAAAGCAACAACCGAGAAAGTTAGACTGTGGACTAATCGAAGGTAAATTCCTGAACTCCTGAGTACAATAATTTGCGAGTCGAGTCCATGCACCTGGGCATGTAGTCTCTCTTGTGTCAGCAGAAATACCGGTTCACTCCATCTTTATCGGACGTGGGAATTTCTCCTGCACGGGCTGGATAAGTATGCTGAACGGGCGGCCGGCCGACCGGCTGCAAACAGCCACGCACATATGTACATTCCTTTTCGCGGGAAAAGCTATTCTTTCAGCGCCTGTTCTATGTCAATTTGCTTGGATCCCGGGCTTGGACGGTGGTTAGGTTTTTATTTTTAATCAAACATGAGCGATCTGAGCGCAGTTAACACTGTTTTAGATAGTTGCTGTCTATGTGGCTTTGTTTTTGTTGATAAAAAAGATAAAAATGAGCATAACCGGTGAATTTGCAGAAATATTCGCCAATGTTTGCAAAGAAAAAAACAAGGATGGTTTGCCTCGTGCAGTTTGCGGAACGTGCAAATATAGGGTGGAAAAGGCTTGGAAAAATTACAGCCATTGGAGTGTAGGAGCCACAGAACAGCTGTTGAAATGAAAATACCCGGTCTCTCCACTTACATCAAGCCAAGATGACGAACAAACGGTCAGAAGAATCAAACGGAAAAAGGCAGGCCATCGTCTTGTGTTTGATGACAGCAAGACCACAATACTGCCTAAAGCAAACGAGCTGTTGGTGTCTAGCGCGCAACAAATAAAAAGCACTCGTGAGGCAGGCAGCCAAACTGTGAAATCTAGTGGCCACTGCTGGCAATTAAAGTTCAGCACAGGGAACATGTGTGAAGGTGTGTACAATCAGTGAATTACAGCTCTCAGTTAACAAATGCAAATTACACTTGTCTACAAACAAAACAGTTCATTCTTATTAAATGTTTGTATGATGAAAATACCTGGTGGAAATATTAATTATCAGAAAATTTGTATACAACTTCCAACATTTTTCACTTTCCAACATCTTGGAATGTTTTTGAAGTAGAGCAATCATTATGAAACAGATTATGAAATAAATTTACTTCAATGACAGATTTCTGTAATATAGGTAGAGTTGCAACTCTTCAACATGATCACTGACAATTTTGTTAACCACACTTTTAACACTAATCTAGCCTCAAAAAACCTTATATGGTCTTAATGAAGAGGGCACACTCTAACAGCTGCTTGACCATATAAATCATCATTTCGTGTACTGTCAGTTAGGTTCTATGCAGTTCTATATAACATAAGAATATTATTGTTTTCTTTTTATTTGTTAGGTTTCTGTGCACTTCAAATCAAAAACAATTATTAAAGAATTGCCAACAAATCTCAGGAGCATTGGCATTGTGCTGTGTAAACCAGTGC
Organism: Platygyra sinensis; assembly: GCA_019787425.1. Lineage (NCBI taxonomy): Eukaryota > Metazoa > Cnidaria > Anthozoa > Scleractinia > Merulinidae > Platygyra > Platygyra sinensis. Next base: position 93,538 of record JAHPZR010056319.1, read on the forward strand.
CATCACTGTACACAGCAATCAGTCGTGCTGCATTTAAAAACAAAAAGCTTATTGGATTAACAACAACTGCAAGTCTTGTTGAAAAGCAAAGGTTTTATTTGCTCTTTTAGTTGATAATTAATTTTGACCAATAACTCAGTTATTGGACAGTCTGTGGGGTTGCAGCCACACAGAACACTGTATTTTTACAGATATGTCTCCAGAGCCAACACTTGAAGATATTATTTAGAATTAGTAATAAGAATTAAATAAATCTACATTAACCCTTTACACCCCAAGAATGACTTATAGATTTTACTCTGTCTAACGCCAGACGATTTTACTCGTCAAAGGGAGGCCCCTTGGGGCTTAAAGGGTTAAAAAACTATCTCCCTTAACCCTTTACACCCCAAGAGTGACTTATAGATTTTACTCTGTCTAACGCCAGACGATTTTACTCGTCAAAGGGAGGCCCCTTGGGGCTTAAAGGGTTAAAAAACTATCTCCCTTAACCCTTTACACCCCAAGAGTGACTTATAGATTTTACTCTGTCTAACGCCAGACGATTTTACTCGTCAAAGGGAGGCCCCTTGGGGCTTAAAGGGTTAAATATTTCATAAGTTAACTTTCATATGAAATTAAGAACTGTCATCTTCTTCTTGAAGGTCCTTAAATACACTTTTCAAGCAGCTAAAAATCTTAAAAGCATGGTCAGTATTCCAGACACAGAGTGTCTCCAAAATGTTGTCCTCCGAAGTGATCACAATTAGCCAGGGTATCTGGAATTAAAGTATTTGAAAAACAGTAAGGTGGTCAATGTTGGAATAGACACAGTGAAGCTTAGGGTTTGACTGCTGATTTTACAAGACCATGAGCCATTTCTATTTTCTCTAAGGACCGTTTAGGCAAGAAGCAAAAAAAAAAAAGCTTGTACTAAAATTGCCTCCAGTTTGAGTTGCCCACTGTGTCTCCCTCCTCTTTATGGAAGATGCATGATTCAAACAGCACAGGAAAAAGCAGTGTCCACATAGTAGGCAATGTTTCTGTGGAATTGCAAGTTTTGCCCAGAAGGAGAAGAGGGACTGATTTTAGCCCAGAATTACTGTTACAAACATGTACCTACCAATCAACTACAGTATGCACCTCATCACAGACAATGGCAACTGTATTCCTCCTGTAAAAGTCCAGGGAAAACACATCCCTGAACCTACTGTCACCAGCCAAAGACTCAGGACTCCCATAGACGAAATTGAAATTCTCCTGACCATCAATAATGCTACGGTCTTAATTGTCATTGCTTTCTCCAATATATGCAGCTGCAAAACTCTGTGACCTCAGCCACTTCACCTGGTCTTCCATTATTGATAACAGCGGAGAAACGATCACAACTATAAAGGGGTTTGAAGGAAAATTGTGGCCCATAGATTTTAGACATTTGCACAAAGGGGGCAAGATCTGAAATGTCAAGCTCTTGCCGAATCCCGTCGGTAACTAAGCGAAAACATCTCTTCCATGGGCAACTTTCTCTATCACTAATCTTTGCTCTGCTTTCAAAATTTTCACCCCGGGAAATTAAATGATCCTATTTCACTTCAACTTCCCGCGCGAAATCTATGTGCGTGGCTGTTTGCAGTCGGCCGGCCGGCCGCCCGTTCAGCATACTTATCCAGCCCGTGCAGGAGAAATTCCAACGTCCGAAGATGGAGCGAACCGGTATTTCTGCTGACACGAGAGAGACTACACGAACGAAAATGGCCCAGGTGCATGGACTCGACTCGCAAATTATCGTACTCTAGAGTTCACGAATTTACCTTCGATTAGTCCACAGTCTGACTTTCTCGGTTGTTGCTTTTTCAGGTCGGTTTACAAACATCCTAAATTTGGAGACTTTTTTTCGGTTTCATGGTTCTCCTTTCAGTGGCACTTCTCGATCGAGTGAAACTCTCCTGCACGAGGCGGACAAAAATGGCGAACAGGCGATCAAACAGTCTGTCGGTGAACACCTTTGAATAAGAAGTCACGAAAGTAACATGAAAATAGCTGGACTCTGATTGGGCACAAAAATATTTTTGTGCCCAATCATAGACGAGGATTTCAATTGGTTTCGGAACTGGTCGGTTAAGAGTAGAATCCCAGGGGCTCCTCTTTCGTTCTTGTAAACTTGGCCGCTTCGACTTTCTCATGACCCAACTAGTTGCCCCTGGGTCTCCGAGGATGCATTAATACTTGATCATCACTAGATCAACATCTCAGTTAACAGTCACTCTTCAGAGTTGACTAATTTCCAAAAAACACCACTCAAAGTGGCAATATATACATGCATCAGTTGACACTCAGCCGATCAAGTTTCAATTGGGACAAATTGAGCTATTGATTGAGTGTTGACTGAGTATCGATCAAGATGTCGATCAAGATGTCAATCAAGTCTTGATCAAGGGTATCCATCGGCACTCGGCCGTGGATGCCTGTAAAATTACACATGATTAGGTCTGTGTAACAATTGAAAGCGATTATTGTAATAACCATTATCAACATGAACTTGTGATAAATTTGTGAGGACCAGTATGATAAACAAGGAAAAATATATTTCCGGGTGAATTCAAGTCGCTGGACCAGGTTTAGATCATTTGAATTTGATACTCTAAGTAAATATGTAAAACTTATAGTTAGATTTTAATCATAAGACTGTTAACAGGCAGTAATGTCAATAATACTACAGGTATTTTTTTATCTGTCTGTGTTGTCAAAATTAAAATTTCACATGTGCATATGTAATAAATTATAATATGCAAATGAAAAGAAAAATGTCAAGAATTTTGTCTGACTCAATTACAGATCGATGTGGTACATCTTCAGAATTAATAAACACTTTCAATTTGCTTCAATTTAATCTACTTTTTTGCTGTTTTCAAAAATTTCTAGGTGAAGGATAAGTTTGAAGAAGATTTACAGGATGGTATAGAAAATTATGGAAGGACAGGATATGAAGCAATGGCTAATATTGACAGATTGCACAAACAGGTTGGTTTAATAATATTTTTAATGACTATTGCTAAGGTATTCAATAACCATAATTCTTACAAAAGCACAAAGCATGTAGTAACAAGTTCTCTGGAACCTCTATTACAGGCCATCTGATAGGGTGCAGAAAAAAAATGGAAAATTATGCAGAAATTTTGGGCAATATTATGCAGAAGTAAATGCCGATTATGCGGAAAAGATGCCAGATTATGCGGAAATTTGTAAAATTAATAAAGCTGTTCTCTTGGCTTTTTCCAACGTATAAAACACATGTTAACGTCTCACCGAGAATTTCAGTCCTTTATTTTATGTTGGACCTTTTGCTGCCGTCCATAGATAGGTATTTCTTCGTTCAACACAGTTTTCCATAGTTTACGTTGACGAGTTTGTCCGAAGCTTAGTAACCAGGCATTAAATCGGATAAGGAAAAATGCAGACACCGGAGGTTCCAAAACTAGAACCTAGTCCCATCACTAGAAGATGCATGAACAAAAAGGCATGCTTTCGTCGCTGTCATGGCTGAATAACTTCTTCAAAATAATCAATCTTTTCGCTATTTTTGCTTTTGAGGATGGTAAGCAGTTGCCTTCTCGCTTATATGTAGCAGTTTTCTAGTTTTATGCGGAAAAATGTCCCAAGGATGGGGAGGATGCAGAAGTGGGAAAATTATGCGGATCCACACCACTGCATCCTGTCAGATGCCCTGTCTATATTATTTATGAAATATTCTCTATAAATTCTCTGCAAAGTTAACATGATTTCACATCACAATACTTATTTAATATATGCATGATATACTCTTACAATTCCATTAAAAACCAATACTACAGATTGAACCCAGGCCAGACCACTGAATTTGCAGATATAAAATTGTACTTTTTTCTAAATATTCAGACCACTTTAAATAGTACTAATTATTATATTATGTCAGTTGCTTTGTATATGCTGTACATGTACACAATTGTGTTATTTATCCAAACGAGTCAAAAGTCAAAAATGGACTAGGAAACTTTGCAGATTTCACTACTTCACTACCATGCTTTGTTTCCTTAGGATACATCATGAGTAAAGAACTTATAAAAATGAAAAAAAAAATAAAAACAACAAACACACACACACAAACAAACAATTGTGTAACTTGGCCTAAACAACCCTAAAATAAAATTTGACACGACTTTTGTTTCACTGAATGTCTTTAAAATAATTTTGGACCAGCACCTTTTGGTTTTGGACCACCAAAAGGCAAGTTCTTTCTTATGATCATGGTTGTCTAAATGATAAGTGAATCGTTTCTTTTCTCTTACACTCCATAATTTCTGATCGCCTGCGATTTATTTTGCATCACAATTGGATCATATCACATTTCCTTAAAGGGTCATGATCTAGCAGCTTATTCACCAGTCAGCTGAATTACAGTTCATGTTGGCTTTGCTTTTCTTAAAAATCACATAACATTAAGTAATAAAAAAAATAAGTAATGTTAGCGTAAAGGTTAGGAGTGGTGCAAGAGACTAAAAGTATGTGAAATTAAAGTGGTACTGCGACCAAAAAAACAATTCTTTTTTTTCTTTGGATTTCAAAACTATGTTCACTAAACAATAACTGATTTTAAAAAGACACCTGTTTATTTTAACTGAAATCTTCTTATTTATTGGTCCACCATTGCTAACGTTATAATCTTGAGAGAGCCTGGTTGATGAGAAAATGATGTCAAAGACTCACTAGTTTAAGAATGCTATGCGTGTGTACGTGGATGAATTAATATGCAGCACGGGAGTTTTGGGCTTTCACACTTTTAAACCTCTGTTTTGCATGTATAATAAGTTGTGTTTACACGCTGAAATTTTAAGCTAGTGAGTAAATGACGTCAGTCTCTTTAGATCCAACCCTCTGAGGTCTAATCGGTCAGTTTTGAACGTGAGTAATGGCAGACTGTGAAATCCAAAACTTACACTCAAAATAAGCAGCCTTTGGATAAAACTCAAAGTTCAAAACTTTGCCAGTTAGGTGTTGAGTGAACACGCTTTCAAATTCTGAAGGAAAAAAGGAAATGATTTTTTGATCATAGTACCACTTTAAAGCTTGTCAGGCTTTCATACTGATCTATACTCATGTGCAACATTAGTATAGAGGTGGCATAACTCCTAGACTGACAGAGACATTTTGGCTATTAGAGGCTTTTAGCCAGAAGAGTTTCCAGGCATTCTGTGGAAGCCCACTTTGTAAAGAATATTGTTTTATTTTTCACATGTTACAAATACCTTAAGGTTATTCCTCACAATTGCACTGCGCATCCTTTCTGCGCATAATTTATGGCGTCATTTAGCGCGCTCTCGTGCACGTGCACACTGAAAACATGGCGGATTTGCCTTGATATTGAGCTCTTTCAGTTGAAAAAAGGCTATAGCTCACCAACGAGCACGGGCACGCCAATTTTTTTTCCAGTCATTGTAATCAACTTATCTTAAACTTTACTTGAGGAAAGACTCATCTGATTTCTATTGCTGAAAATTGAATAAATAGCGAAAATAGTAAGTAAACTGTGGTCTTTTCTATTTTGCCCTATGGTAACCATGTCAAGAAATTTGGTTGAAATTTTAATCAAGGATTCAGCTTTCTGTATAAATCAAACTTAAAAAGTTTATTTGTGTCCGATACAACGCATTGACTCCAGTTTAATGCGTGTTCTCATGAGTCTCGGTCACAAAAATTTACAATTATTACTGGGAATGAGTTCTTGTAATAAGCGTTAAATAATGCCAAAATGGGTCATTTTCAATGCCCCAGTGCTCCTTAATGAGTATGGGCACCCCCCTTTTTTATTTCAAAATTGAAGTTCTCATATGATAAATATTCAGTGGGCAAAGTTTGAACGAAAATCTATTGTCAGTTTTATTTCAGGGGAATTACCTTAAGGTGGCCGAACACAGTTTTCAGATGCCAATATGCCTGATTCACCATAACTTTTAGACTATTTATGCTTTGGCGCCCATTTTTTGCAAGAGTCAAGGTTAACCACAGAAATATTTATTTTCGCATTTTGACTATGGTGTTTGCTGTTGCCATGGCAACGGGGCTGGTTGAAAACAAGGCTTAAATAATGGTTTTTGTTTATTGGAAAAAAATCCAGTCGTTAGATTGTTTTCATAGTTTGCACACTAAGAATTGACATTAAATCCCTTCTGTCAACATGGTTCTAATAAAATTTTGACATAGGCGATTTTCGTAATTCCCCGTTAATCGTTTTCTGTATTTTTAAAAATTCCCTATGTCAAAATTCAGATTTTTTTTGATAGATCATTTACTGGGTCTCTGATCTGTTTTTCTGCCAAATTTCTTGAAATTCTAACGACTGGATCGTTAGAAATCGGCATGTTTCTGCTAAAGCAATCGGTCTCAATTTTTCAAGCAACTGCGCATGCGTTGCATTTAACTGGGTTCTTTCAGCAACAAACAAAAGCTGGAAATTGCTGGGTTCTTTGCATCGTTGCCTTTTCTAACATATCTTTGTAATAAAAGATTAAAGCCGTCAATACACTGCGTTCAGTTATAGAGAAAAATAAAACAGATAATGCGTTAATGCAATGTGTTGAGTAAATAAAATGATCACTCCATTGACGGCTTGTTTGTTTTTTGAAATCCTTGCGCACGTGCTGAATTGCATCAGCAAAAGCACGCGCGAAAACTGTGTTCGGCCACCTTAAACTGTTTGTTTGAGCAGATGTAATGGCACATTTTGGATGTCCCCATTTCAAATCCTGGCTAAAAGCCCAAGTGTATAGACTGTTTTCACATTACGT
>JAHPZR010056320.1:0-37500 GCA_019787425.1 Platygyra sinensis
TACATTGCATGTAAGTGTTGATTGAGCATTTTTACAAAAATAAAGCTTCTCATCATAAAGACCATAAACAGATCAAAGACAGCACAGTTGGTATTCTCTGTCGCTGTTTTACTTCTCAAGTATCATTTCTGCCTTCGTAATATATTCTGATGTCTTTCATTGAAGAATTCGCTAGGTTGAGAATTTGTTTACTTCACTACGTGTTTTGTTGGAATCTAGCAAAACTTGTTATTTTCATACAGTTTTTACACTGCTGTTGTCAACGGTGGCTCCACAAGCCATATTTACAGCTAACAAATAGCTCTTTTGTATTGATTTTGTTTCAGTCGCACAGGGGATGTTTCATTTGGGTCAAATTTGTCGAAATTCCAAAGCAAAAATTTGAAAGCCAGGTGAATGTCATCAACTTGTTCTCTATTCTCTGATAAAACACGTTGTTTCAGCCAATCAGAGCGCGCGTTATATGGGAACTTTATTATAAAATGTAATACTGCCTTCAAATTTTTCGTCACTCCTGATAAATTGAATTTAGTCTACGTCCTTGTCAGTTCCTTTTGGTGGCTGACAAATCGAGTCTGAATAAAAATTGACAACTACACAGTTTAAAAGTAGTTTAAATTAGGATATGTCTCTTGGTACACACCAGATCCTATAGAAATGATTGAGATCGACGAAATGAACATTTAATTGGTAATTAGTGTAAAGCAGTTTAAAGTGGGCGTTTTTTACTGTACAAAACAATTGTCCTCTCACCAAAAGATCGACCCAGTAGTATTAGCTCTCACTTCTGGGGATAAAGTCGTGTAAGCTGTAACACTCCCTCTTTGTCCAGGAGAGAGAGTATAATATATTTTGTTAATTGAAAAAAGGGGATATGCCACTGAACAATGCATGGTTTTTAAAGTGTCCATACGGCCAAAAGGTTGTTTTAGGTTTTCATCATCTCTATAACATCTAAAAATGTCTTCAAACCCAAAAAATGAATTCCGATGCTTTTTGCCATAAAATCAAGCTTTAAATTTCCCGCCTTGACCACGCCCAATGAAGTTGACCACGTAATGATAGATTGGTGACGAATGACGTCACTTCAGGAATATCTCAACGCTTTATGCTTTTATTTTGCCTGCTTGACGGCCGCATTGCTTCGCCAACTTCAATTTGTTTGTTTTTTTGTTGAGGAAAACTCCTCACCACTACTGAAACAACAATTACCTAAACTAGAAGGATTTCGTGATTCCTGACTTGACGTCACGACACATTTAGAAACCCAGACCCCTTTGAGCACTGATTCACGGTCAAATTCATTGCGCGTGGCTGAAGCGACAACTTTAAGGATAGATCTTAGGGCGTTAAAATCTTAGAATCCAATTTTTTTCTAACAATACCTTTTTACACAGTATAGAGCCACCATAACTATAAAAACCCTGTTGGCCGTATAGACACTTTAAGATTTAGTCGTCTCCTACAGCGTGGTGTTATTTGGCGTCTTCGGGGCTCTTAGCACGGCCCCTCGGCTGTCTGGTGTACTCGCTTGAGTCGGCTTGGTATGGAACAAATTGAGAGCAGAGGACTGTAAATATCGAGAATTAATTTTCAAAACTGAAATCACGGATTTCTTCATGTTTTGCCAGGAGAAACCCTTTGGTGAACTATTTTCGAAAATAAGTCTAAAACTTGCCCGAGAGTTTTTGATTTTGAGAAATCCAACAAAAAGAAGAATTGCGGTTTTCGCGCCGCGGCCACCATAAATTCAGTCGAAAACATGGACATATTCACATCACTCTCGGAGAAAGACGGATAGCTCAATCAAAATGACCTTTTACATGTATGTTTGGTATCATAATTACAACACAAAGATGTAAAATTATTGCCAAGAACTGCATTTTCTTTTCAGGTTAGAAGCGCACGAAGATTCCTAGTTTTTACACTTTGAAAAAATTCTAAAAATAGGGCATTTTTTAAGGACTTTTTTGTACCTTGGTACATAGAAATTGCAAGTGAAAAATACATTTTTGCAAAGCCCTATTATTGCTTTACAACATATGAAAAGTTCAGCTTGGGCAATTGAAAAGCTGTATAGAAATCATGTGTAAGAAAAGGCTTGTGAGCGTCACGCAAGCACAATTTTTACCCGTGTTTAGACGAAATTCAAAGATCAAAAAAGCACTCTGGTACATGGTTTCACCCAACCAGAGTACATTCCGGGGAAGATCAATCATTTTTATTACACATCGGCCGAAAAATAAATGGGGTAAATAAAACGGCGAGTTCTGAGAATATTTTCAAAACATGTCACTTGAGTAGTATAGGCGACCCTTTGACCTTTAATGTCATTTGGAAAGCAACACCAGGCTGCTCTTAATTTGACTTTAATTCGTCGGAATAGACGTTCCTTTTAATTTGCTTCGATTGCTTTGCTATAAACATATCCTCAAGTAGAAGAAGTTAGACCTTTGAATTAGAGGCATCTGCTCGCGGTACAAAAAGAACAACTGGATTATTTTTGAATTATGACCCACTTCGCATTTAGAGGGTTACCATGCATAAAGCCGAAGTTAATCGCCGAATAGGCCTTTTGCAACAAACGATCACATGGTACAAAATCCGCCATGCTGGAGGGCAAGCTCATTATTATTCCCGCACGATTGCCGCACTGGGACTTTAAAACAAAGAGACCTCAACCAGTCAAGCGTGACTGGCCTTTGTTTTAATGTCCCACTGCGGGAATAATAATGAGCTTGCCCTCCAGCATGGCGGATTTTGCACCATGTGATTGTTTGTTGCAAAAGGCCTATTAAACATTTAAATTCACTTTTTGAAAACGGCAGTATTAATGAGGAAACAACAATCAATTAATCTAATTAATGCTCAGGAATTATTATATCTTACCACAGAGTGTTTCCCGACAGGGACGGCAGTATTAGCAAAATATAGAGCGAGAGCACCTCGCTATGTCGCACGTGACAGTAACGTAACGTCGCGGATACGAAATTACTATAGTGACTTTACGAAACTACGACGGCAACGGAAACGGGAACGTCGCTAAACAAAAAGTTTAATGGGTAGAACAATAGCTGTGCTCGTGCATTATATTCTTTGTACATTTCTTTGCCGTCCTCTGCAAAACAACGACGTGAAATGACCAAGTTCTGTGTTGTCTGGAGAATGTTAACCGCGACAGCTACTTTATTGAACTTTTATTTCAAATTTATGGCTGTGTTTCGGAATCAGTTTTGCAATAGTTTTGACAGTGATAGCCGTACAAAGTAAATGACTTTAGAGTATCACGAGATTCGTAGGTAAGATATAACTCGTTTTTTATTCGACGTTGTCCAAGGCTTCGCCGTCGTGGTTTCGTAAACTCCCTATTGGAGGTTGAAAGAAGCGGGGCGGAGGAAGAGTCGGGAAGGACGTACAGCAGTGAACCGATGGTTTCTCCTACTGTAATTGCACATTTTGGCGAGTGCATGGGTGCCAAGAGAAATGCTTTACAATATGCCAAACTGACCGGTCACTGATCAGTAGGAATACCCGACGAAAATGGAACGACATTGTACCCTCGACTCTCGATCCTCAACAATTAGATACACTATCTCTAATTACGGTAAAGAATCTGTTTGCATGACGAATTTCGGAATATTTCGACCGAAATTAAATGAGTGGACCACCTCCGGAAGTGACCTCCAATATTCCAGTCATAAGAAACCGAAACGGACCTTTCGACCGAGACTGATTTCTGGTAACTTTGGCAAAATGGAAAGCGCCCCATTTTAAGGATGGGTATTAAACAAGCAGCTTAAAAACGGTTTGCATAACTCAAGATCTGTTTTGTCCTAGACTGGATCAAAGAAGAAGATTGTCATGTTTCGCTGCGTTAGTTGAACTAGATGTTTTAATTATGATCGCTCGGATAATGATCCAGATGATGGATAATATAGGCGAGTGCGTGCACGAGCTTTACACAAGATGTAAGCACAAAATCGATTGGCTCATTTAGGCTGACATCGATTTTGAGCAACTGGCAGGCCAAAAACAAGTCAAGGGAAATAAATTTGAAAATTCCATTTATGGTAAAGCCGTTGTGATGCGATGGAAAAGATCAATTCAACTCCCCCCCCCCCCCCCCCCCCTGAAAAAAGGATGTAGTCTGTCGGTATGTTAAGGGACAACACCTTTCATGGATGTTATATGAAAGAGTTATCCTGACAGTGAAAAGAACAGATAGTGAATCAAAGGGTAAGCGTTTAAAAGTCGGTTGGGAGGCCGAGAGCTTCACCCTATGAAACTTCCCTCACATTCCTCCTGCCCTGTCCTTATCCTGAGCAGGTGAAGAGTGACTGGCAGTGCGGGAAAGCACCAAAAAAGGAAGCATGGTTCTACAAAGCTGAAAAGAAGTAAATGGAGGAAGATTTTAACCTCATGTTCCGTTTGTTCTAGAAATTACTAGCAAAATGACCAGGTGTTTAGTTCCGGTGTTTAGTTCGGCCAACACGAGTACAGACGTCGCGCTTCTGCAGTAATGTACTTACTTGATCCAATCAAGTATATACAAAACCTTTACATGCACAGACAGTTTCAAAGTTCTTGTAAAAGATTCATCGTAAAAATGCGCTCGCCAGCCTGTTCATTGCTCCCAAACCCCCACTTTTTGAGCCCACTACAGCTACTTCCCGGCTAACGCCATGTTACGTTACTGTCACGTGCGACATGGCTCAGTGCTTTTGCTCTGTGTTTTGCAAAAACCGCCGTGGTTTCTTGTCAGGAAAAACTCACCAAGGTAAGGAAAAATTCCTAAGCATTGAGTACATCATTTGGCTGTTGCTTCCTCGTTAATGCTGCCGTTTTCTAAAACCAAATGTTAATGTGTAGTTCGGCGATCAACTGCAGCTTATCGTAACCGTCTATGAAATGCTAAACAGGTCAAATTTTAAAAATAATCCAGTTGTTCTTATTTAACATATTGCGGGTGGGTGCCTCCAAATTCAAAAGCCCTACTTCTTCTTCATTAGGATATGTTAGCATAGGAAACGAAAGCAAAAACACGTGTATCCTCACGAATAAAAGTCAAGACGGTTAAGCCCTGCTGTGTTTTGATTTTCTAATGTCATGGAAGGTCAAAGGGTCGTTCATAGCTCGTGACCTGTTTTGAGAATATTTTCATAATTCGCCGTTTTTTTTCGGCCACTGTTTTGTTGAAATTTTTTATCTTCCCGGAGTGTAGTCTCGTTGGGTGAAACCGTATACCAGAGTGCTTTTTTGAGCCTTGAATTTCGTCTAAACACAGATAAAAATTGTGCTTGCGTGACGCTCACAATTGTAGTGTAAATTACGCTTAACAAGCCATTTCTTACGCATGTTTTTCTATACAGCTTTTCAATTGCCCAAGCTGAATTTTTTATATGTTGTAAAGCAATAATAGGGCTTTGCAAAAATGTATTTTTCACTTGCAATTTCTATGTACCAAGGTACAAAAAAGTCCTTAAAAAATGCCCTATTTTTAGAATTTTTTTCAAAGTGTAAAAACTAGGAATCTTCGAGCGCTTCTGACCTGAAATGAAAATGCAGTTCTTGACAATAATTTTACATCTTTGTGTTGTAATTATGATACCAAACATACATGTAAAAGATCATTTTGATTGATCAATCCGTCTTTCTCCGAGAGTGCTGTGAATATGTCCCAGTTTTCGGCTGAATTTATGGCGGCCGCGGCGCGAAAACTGCAATTCTACTTTTTGTTGGATTTCTCAAAATCAAAAACTCTCAGACAAGTCTAGACTTATTTTCGAAAATAGTTGATTAAAGGGTTTCTCCTGGCAAAATATGAAGAAATTCGTATTTCCAGTTTTGAAAATTAATTCTCGACATTTACAGTCTCCTGGTCTTAATTCTTACATGAACCTGGGCATGATCTTGTTCGTTTCGTTTACGTCAAAGCTTGAGCTGGTTGAGCTTCGTGGTCATCAAACTTAAAAGAGGGCTTGAAAGAACCCAAGTAAGATAGATGAGTTTATTGATACCCTGTTTCGGGCCTATTTGACAAACTCTGATCCACTCTTTGAAGGCGGGACTGTGGCTTCCCTCTTGACTACAAGTTGACGAAACATGAAACAGGGTTCAGTCCAACAAAGATAAGATTTTGTTCAAAGCTGTCTTCTGTTAATTGCTTTACAGAAATGCGCAAATGCTTCGAGGGCATGAAGGATTTTATTTTATTTTCTATAAGACATTCTAGTTTAAGTTTTGGGTCCTGGGGGAATTCAAAGTGCCAGCTTTGGATTTTGAATGGTTTTCCTTTAAAGTTAAAGGAGCACAGTCAAGGTATGTTGAGTTCTTTCGACCATCGACAAAATTGCAATAAATTGAAGGAAACCTGAAAAAAAAAAAAAAAAAAAGATTACAAAGATAGAAAAACACCAAAAAGATAATAAACCATAAAGGAACCAGGGGCATTGTCACGCTATTTGGCAACTTTATAAAAGCTAGTAGGTGGCTTCACATCAATTAAATTCAAAAACTAACGATCTGGTTTTGTTATCAAAGACTTTTTGAAGGTACTGAAACTGTTTCCTGTCGCCTGTCACTGTGGATGGCACGGATAAAAATGGATTGAAATTTGAAAAAAATTGGCCAAGTTTTTCATGTTTTGACGCCAAGAGTTCCAAAAATCCTCAAGAAATTTATTATGGTTAGCCCTCTCTGATAAAATTTATTTGATATCTTCGTGGTAGCTTTACAGAAGCTTTTTGTTTATGATTAAAGCCTTAAAGTAATGATTTTAGCGTAGAATTGACCTAAAACAGCGAAATCCTCGTGACAATGCCCCTTTAAGGATGAACATCGATACAGATTAAGAACGAAGAAATTGAAAAATTTAGGCTAAACTTTTTAAACCGTTCAACCGTGACAGTGCTCCTTTAACTGTGAACTTGAAACCAAAACAGTTTTAAATTTCCTGCATTTCTTGAGCTCACCAACAGTGATGTCACAAGTTTTATTTCCGATAATTATCCGACAGTTTTCCGTACCGCTCTACGCTTGTGAAGGATAAAAAAACGTCTGTTTTAACATGCCGATATCTGCGCAATAATTGGTCCAATTCTTTAAAACTTCAGAACATGTTTATTTTTATATTTATGAACACATTGACTAGAAAAAAGAAAATATCTAGATTTTGATTCGTTTGCCGTTTAAAGACTAAAACGATTGCTACATATCAATTCAAGCACAGGACGACAATTTACAACTACATTTAGTGTAAAAGTTCAATTATTCACTTAATTCTAAACGATATCCAGCCGGATTATTTTCAGTGAAAACAGGTCAGGAAACGGATTTAAAACAATAATAAGAAAACGGCTCAGCAAGACATAGCGTACATAGTCCGAAAATATACTGTAAATCTGTATAAACCAAAGTCAGAGGTCGTCTTTTTCCACCTGGCTTAAATACCTAAATGTCAAGAAAAGGATCAATAAAGGAAATATAAACGTATTTATAATTACATCAAGAAAACAGTGAGAGCGCTCGTTTCCCACCGATGTAGACTGGGTTCGATTACGACTCTGTGCTATATGTGGGTTGACTTTGTTATTGGTTTTCGCTTTGCTCTGTGGTTTTTTCTCTGGGTTCTCTGGCTTTCCTCTCTTCAGAAGAACCGACATCTTCAAATCAAAGTTCGCCCAGGATAAAGAACTCGTATGAAAGCCTGCTAAGGCTTACAGCGGTTATCAGTCACACGCGCCCTCCAACGATTTTTTTCCATTTCGAAAACTACGTTTTGGTGGACGTCAATCAAATGTATCCACGACAATAACGGTGTCAAATTCTCAGAGTATCTGAGTTGCTCTTTTATCTTTACTTGACTCGTCGATAAACAGAAACTGAGAAGTAAGACTAATAAAATCGTTTGAAGCGCCTTTTCGTTCGTCTCGCTCACGGGCAATGCTTTGAAGCTACAAATTTACAAACATTGTACAACCACAACAACATGAGAATGAAGTAAATGTAAATAAATAATCTTTATTACAGAATGAACTACAAAAGTCCAACTGCTAATCTCTTGCGGCTTTCATTACCTTTTTATTACTGACAATCCCACAAGCCGTGTGGTTCTGTTGACGGTTTGCTTTGCATATAATTTGCCTGTCTGATATTCCAACCACGCTTGAAACTCGTCAGAGATCTCTGCATGGATAATCAGTGTTTTAGCAAGGCGAATGACAAGAATTTCTGCGGAGAAAATAATCTGCATCCATAACAAGCTGATAAAAAGTCAATCTCCACATAAAGCGACTCATTTCAGAGGCCAACTTTTTCAGCTACCTTCTATCTTTCCTTTCTTCGACTTTCTCTTTGGCGGATCGCTTACGGCTCTAGTTTTGTTTCGTACGCCGCCTTCTTCACAAACGTTTCGCTCGCAAAAAGTGTTTCTGCTATGCGATTCAAAGACAAACCATGTTTTCTCTACATAATAGCCCTCCATCAGTTTTGACTTGCTGCCATTATGTGTTTCTTAAATTCTTACTTGGAAATTGACAAACTATTTAAATCACTGTTAGGCATATGGAGTGTTTGTTAATCTTCTCTGGGCTGTGTTTGTGTTGAAATGCGTGGGTAGTTTTTGGCTACTTGTTGTTTGCCGCCGTTGTACCAGAAGGCTTCATCCTTTTTTATGTACTTGCGGGGCTGCCTCTCATGCTCTTCTAACACCTCTTGACGCTTCTCGACGAGGAGGACACTTGTGCTTGCATCCCACCTGTTTATCTTGCGGTGAAAGAAACGCCGCATGTCGTCATTTTTCTTTTCTACACCTGGTAAGTAAAAGATTTAATATCTGTTACTTTTTCAGTTACAGGTGTAATAGGAATAGGCCTGGATTCAAGCATTTAAATGAAAGCCTATGTTATCGTAGCTAAAAGAAAAAGAAAACGAAAAGAAAAACTGAAAAAGTACCTTGGCCGCTAAATTTCTTCAAGGATCCATGCAGTCTCATCATAGTGGGGACATGAAACACTAAGATATGCATGTACGGGGTTATAATGGTTTGATCCAAGTACCCTGCACCACTGCCAGACATGCTAAGCATCACCTTTCCCCAGTCTCTTGCCTGTTGGGAGAAATATATATGTTAACTAACTGAACTGTTTGTACTTTGAATACATGTAAGTCATAACCACAGACCCTCATCCTTACCTTTTCTTGAATATGATTGATGTCATCTTCAGTTGGATCTGGATTGTTTATTAATTCCAGCACCTCTCTGAACCCCTAAAATACAAGCAGTGTTACATTTATAACATGTTTTTGCGCGCGTACAATATTTAGATAATGAGGTAATAGACTTTTGTATGTGATATTCGGTTACTTACATTCCATAGTTTCTTGACAGCCGGGGCTTTGTCTTTGGGCAAGACCTTGTCGAATTCGTCTGGCAGCTTTTTCAGGAGCTTTCGCTTTTCTCCACCCATCAACGAGGTCCATTCATACTTCTTCTTGTTGTCAGCAGATTTCCAGACGTCAAGGGAGACACCCATTGACCGAATGGTTGAGAGAAGAGTTTCCAGGTGGGTTTGTTTTCTTTGTGACGCAGGCTTTCCTTTGTTTTCAGCCTGTCATTAAAAAATTTGTTGAAAGATTATAAGCTACAATGAGTGACAAAAGTAGTTGAGACATTTTTAGAAAATGACCATTTTTAATACTTAAGCATTTGTTCTATTTTATTTGCAACATTGTTGCCCAAAGTTTGAACCTTGTTATTTCTTTGTAAAGCCAAAATGATTCACTCGTTAAAGGCTCAACCTGAATCTGCCATGATATGGTACTTTATGCATACTTCATCCCAGTCGATGACCTCAAATATTATGCCTTTCTCCAGCCGGTCAGTTACTCGGAGCATTAGGTGCAGTTCATCAATGACTATATCTTTGAGGGGGATTTTAAACAGGGGTTGGTGCTCACATCCTGGATCTTTGGGCCAGTTTGGTCCAAATTGTCTTTTCATTCCTTGTGAGTTGTAGTGCAAATAATCCACAGACATCTTACACCTGTGAAGACAATGATGGCTAGTTAAAGTCTCCACAGAATAGTTATTTAATTTGTTCATATATATAACTATGTTAAGTATACTTTCTAAACATTTTTACATGCAACATGTTCTTTGACACACCTACCTGTCGTTTTTGTGAATCAAGCACCAAATGCACGAATTGTTCGACGTTGCCCCTTTCATACCCATCGCAAGTAACAAGAACTGTTTGAAAGAAACAAAATTCATGCCTGTTTTGGCGCCTGTTTTAATAATAAAAAAAATGCTCAACTAAAGGGGACCACTTCTGGTTGTACTGAATTTGTCCTAGCAATAACTAGGATTACATACCTTGTAATCTCCTCCCAAATGAAAATGTAGATTTACTCTTCTATCATCAATGAGCATGTAGCCATCATCTATGAGGGTGTTTACAGCATCAATGACATTCTTGAGACCATCTGATAGTGTGCGATAGTCTAGCAATGGTGTGGTTCCCTGAATTAAACAAAAAAAAAACAGCAATGAGGATGACATATCAGTTAAAATAATAATATTTCTTTTGCAAAGTAACCAAATGTCAAAACTCCATAGAGTGTATACATCATAAATATATTATATTTGTTGAGAATACCTGAGCTGGACAGCATATGCTGGCCTTCCTCAAGCAGTGAAAATGAGCAAACAAACAGCGAACTCGAGTGTGACATCCTGGCGCCATCCCCTGAGATCTTGACCTTTACAGTTGTTTCTTCATCATGTGTGTTATTTAGCTGTAATTATGAGACAAAATTAAAAAATAATAATAAATCAGGGATTATTCAAAACTAAAGTTAAAAGTGGGAGCTAATACTGTGTTTAAGATAATGTATACCTAGCAAGTTGTCTCTGGATGAACTTGTAAAGAAATTAGCTACTCAATGGAAATGTGGTTTAGCGTGGTCTGTACTCTTATCGACAACGATACGCGTCATCACAGTGGTCAAAATGTTGTGGACTCACAAGGCCCGCAACAAATTAAGCTAGATCACAAAGCGCGCGCTTTGCTTTAGTTATTGATTACGTCAGCAGCATACACCCATGGGCAAATAGTAGATGCCGAATTAGCCAATCAGAGCGCGCGCTTTGCTTTAGTTATGTTATAAATCTAGTTGTTTATTAATAATTTTTGTTAACATGACCCGCCTAGACTAGCATATGCTATCCGCGGGCATGTTCAATTTGTAATTTTTTAATTTGAAAACAAAAATAAAATTTATTTATGTATTTATGTAGGTATGTATGTATGTATGTAGGTAGGTAGGTAGGTAGGTAGGTAGGTAGGTAGGTAGGTAGGTAGGTAGGTAGGTATGTATGTATGTATGTATGTATGTATATATGTATGAAATTAGAGAAATGTATTTAGATCTAATACTATTTTTTTTGTTTTATAAACTTAATAGAGAAGGAATATGTAAAATTCAAATACTGTATTAGTGTAAGTGACTTATATTAGTGTAAACAACCCAAATGTATTTGTGTGTATGAATAAAAAATAAATAAATAAAAATACCGAGCAAATTGTCCTTTGTACTTACATTTTTTCTTAATTCCTTTTCCAATAGAACCTTGAATGGGAGTTCTGCTCCCGGGCACTCTCCAGGTGTCCTTGTTACATTCCACTTGTCATCAAGGGATTGCTGGCAGGCCTCAATCAGGTATGATCTTGGTAATGTTGGCTGCTGTTGTGACAATTCATGATATGCTTGTATCGACACTGAAAATTTATCCATGATATACAGGATGGACTTTACTTTGTTTTTCTCTTCTTCTGAAAGGTTGTGATAAGACTGAGCCTTTCTTGCTGTGATTAAACAACATGACAGCCATCAATGAGCTATCAAGGATGATGTACAATTTATCATGATTGATTGATTTCTTATATTGGAAACTGATATCAAAGTCAGTATCAATGATTGTTATTGATTGTTTCTGTTTATCAGGAAATTTAAGAATTTGGAAGTTCTGCCATTGCCCTGATGCCATCCGGTTAACTCACCTTTAGAACTTTCTGCCTGATGTTCTTGCTCCTCCCTATGACATTCTGAGCTTCCTTCACTGACAAGAGAATTTTCTTTTTCAGCATCATCTATCAAGTGAGAGAACATAATTACAGTTATACCTGCATTTGCTGAATCATTTTCTAGTTGTTTGTATGCATAATACTACCTGTAATTAAAAACGTTAATTTACCTGTTTGAGTCAAGTTTATCTCATGGGCCATTCCATTTTGCCAAAGTTACCAGAAATCAGTCTCGGTCGAAAGGTCCGTTTCGGTTTCTTATGACTGGAATATTGGAGGTCACTTCCGGAGGTGGTCCACTCATTTAATTTCGGTCGAAATATTCCGAAATTCGTCATGCAAACAGATTCTTTACCGTAATTAGAGATAGTGTATCTAATTGTTGAGGATCGAGAGTCGAGGGTACAATGTCGTTCCATTTTCGTCGGGTATTCCTACTGATCAGTGACCGGTCAGTTTGGCATATTGTAAAGCATTTCTCTTGGCACCCATGCACTCGCCAAAATGTGCAATTACAGTAGGAGAAACCATCGGTTCACTGCTGTACGTCCTTCCCGACTCTTCCTCCGCCCCGCTTCTTTCAACCTCCAATAGGGAGTTTACGAAACCACGACGGCGAAGCCTTGGACAACGTCGAATAAAAAACGAGTTATATCTTACCTACGAATCTCGTGATACTCTAAAGTCATTTACTTTGTACGGCTATCACTGTCAAAACTATTGCAAAACTGATTCCGAAACACAGCCATAAATTTGAAATAAAAGTTCAATAAAGTAGCTGTCGCGGTTAACATTCTCCAGACAACACAGAACTTGGTCATTTCACGTCGTTGTTTTGCAGAGGACGGCAAAGAAATGTACAAAGAATATAATGCACGAGCACAGCTATTGTTCTACCCATTAAACTTTTTGTTTAGCGACGTTCCCGTTTCCGTTGCCGTCGTAGTTTTCGTAAAGTCACTATAGTAATTTCGTATCCGCGACGTTACGTTACTGTCACGTGCGACATAGCGAGGTGCTCTCGCTCTATATTTTGCTAATACTGCCGTCCCTGTCGGGAAACACTCTGTGGTAAGATATAATAATTCCTGAGCATTAATTAGATTAATTGATTGTTGTTTCCTCATTAATACTGCCGTTTTCAAAAAGTGAATTTAAATGTTTAATAGGCCTTTTGCAACAAACAATCACATGGTGCAAAATCCGCCATGCTGGAGGGCAAGCTCATTATTATTCCCGCAGTGGGACATTAAAACAAAGGCCAGTCACGCTTGACTGGTTGAGGTCTCTTTGTTTTAAAGTCCCAGTGCGGCAATCGTGCGGGAATAATAATGAGCTTGCCCTCCAGCATGGCGGATTTTGTACCATGTGATCGTTTGTTGCAAAAGGCCTATTCGGCGATTAACTTCGGCTTTATGCATGGTAACCCTCTAAATGCGAAGTGGGTCATAATTCAAAAATAATCCAGTTGTTCTTTTTGTACCGCGAGCAGATGCCTCTAATTCAAAGGTCTAACTTCTTCTACTTGAGGATATGTTTATAGCAAAGCAATCGAAGCAAATTAAAAGGAACGTCTATTCCGACGAATTAAAGTCAAATTAAGAGCAGCCTGGTGTTGCTTTCCAAATGACATTAAAGGTCAAAGGGTCGCCTATACTACTCAAGTGACATGTTTTGAAAATATTCTCAGAACTCGCCGTTTTATTTACCCCATTTATTTTTCGGCCGATGTGTAATAAAAATGATTGATCTTCCCGGAATGTACTCTGGTTGGGTGAAACCATGTACCAGAGTGCTTTTTTGATCTTTGAATTTCGTCTAAACACGGGTAAAAATTGTGCTTGCGTGACGCTCACAAGCCTTTTCTTACACATGATTTCTATACAGCTTTTCAATTGCCCAAGCTGAACTTTTCATATGTTGTAAAGCAATAATAGGGCTTTGCAAAAATGTATTTTTCACTTGCAATTTCTATGTACCAAGGTACAAAAAAGTCCTTAAAAAATGCCCTATTTTTAGAATTTTTTCAAAGTGTAAAAACTAGGAATCTTCGTGCGCTTCTAACCTGAAAAGAAAATGCAGTTCTTGGCAATAATTTTACATCTTTGTGTTGTAATTATGATACCAAACATACATGTAAAAGGTCATTTTGATTGAGCTATCCGTCTTTCTCCGAGAGTGATGTGAATATGTCCATGTTTTCGACTGAATTTATGGTGGCCGCGGCGCGAAAACCGCAATTCTTTCTTTTTGTTGGATTTCTCAAAATCAAAAACTCTCGGGCAAGTTTTAGACTTATTTTCGAAAATAGTTCACCAAAGGGTTTCTCCTGGCAAAACATGAAGAAATCCGTGATTTCAGTTTTGAAAATTAATTCTCGATATTTACAGTCCTCTGCTCTCAATTTGTTCCATACCAAGCCGACTCAAGCGAGTACACCAGACAGCCGAGGGGCCGTGCTAAGAGCCCCGAAGACGCCAAATAACACCACGCTGTAGGAGACGACTAAATCTTAAAGTGTCTATACGGCCAACAGGGTTTTTTATAGTTATGGTGGCTCTATACTGTGTAAAAAGGTATTGTTAGAAAAAAATTGGATTCTAAGATTTTAACGCCCTAAGATCTATCCTTAAAGTTGTCGCTTCAGCCACGCGCAATGAATTGACCGTGAATCAGTGCTCAAAGGGGTCTGGGTTTCTAAATGTGTCGTGACGTCAAGTCAGGAATCCGAAATCTTCTAGTTAGGTAATGCAAAACACAGAGCAAGAGCACCTCGCCATGTCGCACGTGACAGTAACGTAACGTCTGCGGGTACGAAACTACTATAGGGAGTTTACGAAACCACGACGGCAACGGGAACAGAAACGTCGCTAAACAAAAGGTTTAATGGGTAGAACAATAGCTGTGCACGTGCGTTATAATTCTTTGTACATTTTTTTGCCGTCCTCTGCAAAACAACGACGTGAAATGACCAAGTTCTGTGTTGTCTGGAGAACGTTAACCGCGACGGCTGCTTTATTGAATTTTTATTTCAAATTTATGGCTGTGTTTCGGAATCAGTTTTGCAATAGTTTTGACAGTGATAGCCGTACAAAGTAAATGACTTTAGAGTATCACGAGATTCGTAGGTAAAATAAAACTCGTTTTTTATTCGACGTTGTCCAAGGCGTCGCCGTCGTGGTTTCGTAAACTCCCTATTGGAGGTTGAAAGAAGCGGGGCGGGGGAAGAGTTGGGAAGGACGTACAGCAATGAACCGATGGTTTCTCGTACTGTAATTGCACATTTTGGCGAGTGCATGGGTGCCAAGAGAAATGCTTTACAATATGCCAAACTGACCGGTCACTGATCAGTAGGAATACCCGACGAAAATGGAACGACATTGTACCCTCGACTCTCGATCCTCGACAATTAGATACACTCTCCCTAATTACGGTAAAGAATCTGTTTGCACGACGAATTTCGGAATATTTCGACCGAAATTAAATGAGTGGACACCTTCGGAAGTGACCCCCAATATTCCAGTCATGAGAAACCGAAACGGACCTTTCGACCGAAACTGATTTCTTGTAACTTTGGCAAAATGGAAAGCGCCCCATTTTAAGGATGGGTATTAAACAAGCAGCTTAAAAACGGTTTGCATAACGCAAGATCTGTTTTGTCCTGGACTGGATCAAAGAAGAAGATTGTCATGTTTCGCTGCGTTAGTTGAACTAGATGTTTTAATTATGATCGCTCGGATAATGATCCAGATGATAGATAATATAGGCGAGTGCGTGCGTACACAAGATGTAAGCACAAAATCGATTGGCTCATTTAGGCTGACATCGATTTTGAGCAACTGGCAGGCCAAAAAAAGTCAAGGGAAATAAATTTGAAAATTCCGTTTATGGTTAAGCCGTTGTGATGCGATGGAAAAGATCAATTTAACTCCGCCCCCCCCCTGAAAAAAGGATGCAGTCTGCCGGTATGTTAAGGGACAACACCTTTCATGGATGTTATATGAAAGAGTTATCCTGACAGTGAAAAGAACAGATAGTGAATCAAAGGGTAAGCGTTTAAAAGTCGGTTGGGAGGCCGAGAGCTTCACCCTATGAAACTTCCCTCACATTCCTCCTGCCCTGTCCTTATCCTGAGCAGGTGAAGAGTGACTGGCAGTGCGGGAAAGCACCAAAAAAGGAAGCATGGTTCTACAAAGCTGAAAAGAAGTAAATGGAGGAAGATTTTAACCTCATGTTCCGTTTGTTCTAGAAATTACTAGCAAAATGACCAGGTGTTTAGTTCCGGTGTTTAGTTCGGCCAACACGAGTACAGACGTCGCGCTTCTGCAGTAATGTACTTACTTGATCCAATCAAGTATATACAAAACCTTTACATGCACAGACAGTTTCAAAGTTCTTGTAAAAGATTCATCGTAAAAATGCGCTCGCCAGCCTGTTCATTGCTCCCAAACCCCCACTTTTTGAGCCCACTACAGCTACTTCCCGGCTAACGCCATGTTACGTTACTGTCACGTGCGACATGGCTCAGTGCTTTTGCTCTGTGTTTTGCAAAAACCGCCGTGGTTTCTTGTCAGGAAAAACTCACCAAGGTAAGGAAAAATTCCTAAGCATTGAGTACATCATTTGGCTGTTGCTTCCTCGTTAATGCTGCCGTTTTCTAAAACCAAATGTTAATGTGTAGTTCGGCGATCAACTGCAGCTTATCGTAACCGTCTATGAAATGCTAAACAGGTCAAATTTAAAAATAATCCAGTTGTTCTTATTTAACATATTGCGGGTGGGTGCCTCCAAATTCAAAAGCCCTACTTCTTCTTCATTAGGATATGTTAGCATAGGAAACGAAAGCAAAAACACGTGTATCCTCACGAATAAAAGTCAAGACGGTTAAGCCCTGCTGTGTTTTGATTTTCTAATGTCATGGAAGGTCAAAGGGTCGTTCATAGCTCGTGACCTGTTTTGAGAATATTTTCATAATTCGCCGTTTTTTTTCGGCCACTGTTTTGTTGAAATTTTTTATCTTCCCGGAGTGTAGTCTCGTTGGGTGAAACCGTATACCAGAGTGCTTTTTTGAGCCTTGAATTTCGTCTAAACACAGATAAAAATTGTGCTTGCGTGACGCTCACAATTGTAGTGTAAATTACGCTTAACAAGCCATTTCTTACGCATGTTTTTCTATACAGCTTTTCAATTGCCCAAGCTGAATTTTTTATATGTTGTAAAGCAATAATAGGGCTTTGCAAAAATGTATTTTTCACTTGCAATTTCTATGTACCAAGGTACAAAAAAGTCCTTAAAAAATGCCCTATTTTTAGAATTTTTTTCAAAGTGTAAAAACTAGGAATCTTCGAGCGCTTCTGACCTGAAATGAAAATGCAGTTCTTGACAATAATTTTACATCTTTGTGTTGTAATTATGATACCAAACATACATGTAAAAGATCATTTTGATTGATCAATCCGTCTTTCTCCGAGAGTGCTGTGAATATGTCCCAGTTTTCGGCTGAATTTATGGCGGCCGCGGCGCGAAAACTGCAATTCTACTTTTTGTTGGATTTCTCAAAATCAAAAACTCTCAGACAAGTCTAGACTTATTTTCGAAAATAGTTGATTAAAGGGTTTCTCCTGGCAAAATATGAAGAAATTCGTATTTCCAGTTTTGAAAATTAATTCTCGACATTTACAGTCTCCTGGTCTTAATTCTTACATGAACCTGGGCATGATCTTGTTCGTTTCGTTTACGTCAAAGCTTGAGCTGGTTGAGCTTCGTGGTCATCAAACTTAAAAGAGGGCTTGAAAGAACCCAAGTAAGATAGATGAGTTTATTGATACCCTGTTTCGGGCCTATTTGACAAACTCTGATCCACTCTTTGAAGGCGGGACTGTGGCTTCCCTCTTGACTACAAGTTGACGAAACATGAAACAGGGTTCAGTCCAACAAAGATAAGATTTTGTTCAAAGCTGTCTTCTGTTAATTGCTTTACAGAAATGCGCAAATGCTTCGAGGGCATGAAGGATTTTCTTTTATTTTCTATAAGACATTCTAGTTTAAGTTTTGGGTCCTGGGGGAATTCAAAGTGACAGCTTTGGATTTTGAATGGTTTTCCTTTGAAGTTAAAGGAGCACAGTCAAGGTATTTTGAGTTCTTTCGACCATCCACAAAATTGCAATAAATTGAAGGAAACCTGAAAAAAAAAAAAAGATTACAAAGATAGAGAAACACCAAAAAGATAATAAACCATAAAGGAACCAGGGGCATTGTCACGCTATTTGGCAACTTTATAAAAGCTAGACGGTGGCTTCACATCAATTAAATTCAAAAACTAATGATCTGGTTTTGTTATCAAAGACTTTTTGAAGGTACTGAAACTGTTTCCTGTCGCCTGTCGCTGTGGATGGCACGGATAGAAATGGATTGAAATTTGAAAAAAATTGGCCAAGTTTTTCATGTTTTGACGCCAAGAGTTCAGAAAATCCTCAAGAAGTTTATTATGGTTAGCCCTCTCTGATAAAATTCATTTGATATCTTCGTGGTAGCTTTACAGAAGCTTTTTGTTTATGATTAAAGCCTTAAAGTAATGATTTTAGCGTAGAATTGACCTAAAACAGCGAAATCCTCGTGACAATTCCCCTTTAAGGATGGACTGATCGATACAGATTAAGAACGAAGAAATTGAAAAATTTAGGCTAAACTTTTTAAACCGTTCAACCGTGACAGTGCTCCTTTAACTGTGAACTTGAAACCAAAACACTTTTAAATTTCCTGCATTTCTTGAGCTCACCAACAGTGATGTCACAAGTTTTATTTCCGATAATTATCCGACAGTTTTCCCTATCGCTCTACGCTTGTGAAGGATAAAAAAACGTCTGTTTTAACATGCCGATATCTGCTCAATAATTGGTCCAATTCTTTAAAACTTCAGAACATGTTTATTTTTATATTTATGAACACATTGACTAGAAAAAAGAAAATATCTAGATTTTGATTCGTTTGCCGTTTAAAGACTAAAACGATTGCTACATATCAATTCAAGCACAGGACGACAATTTACAACTACATTTAGAGTAAAAGTTCAATTATTCACTTAATTCTAAACGATATCCAGCCAGATTATTTTCAGTGAAAACAGGTCAGGAAACGGATTTAAAACAATAATAAGAAAACGGCTCAGCAAGACATAGCGTACATAGTCCGAAAATATACTGTAAATCTGTATAAACCAAAGTCAGAGGTCGTCTTTTTCCACCTGGCTTAAATACCTAAATGTCAAGAAAAGGATCAATAAAAATATAAGTGTATTTATAATTACATCAACGAAACAGTGAGAGCGCTCGTTTCCCACCGTTGTAGACTGGGTTCGATTACGACTCTTTCCGTATATTGTTTTCGCTATTGTTTAGCCTGTTCGCACCACTCAAATGTAAATTTACCGCTCTCCGAGAAAAATACGCGAGGGAAAACAAAACTGGTTATAAAAATTTATTATTGATCCGTATTAAAGAAAGCTGAAATCGCGCGCTCTAAAATATCGCTACGCGCGAGGAAAACGACCGTTTGGAAAGAGTTTGCTTTGTTGCACCAGACCGAACTGATTCAAAGAAAACTAACAGAAGGGGTTGTTCTTGGAACGCTTTCGAACGAATGTCTTTGAAAATGACCTAGCGCATTCTTTGATCGCCGTGTTCGTACCGCCTGTTAAACCTCTTTA
This sequence comes from Platygyra sinensis, assembly GCA_019787425.1. NCBI lineage: Eukaryota > Metazoa > Cnidaria > Anthozoa > Scleractinia > Merulinidae > Platygyra > Platygyra sinensis. The sequence goes on from JAHPZR010056320.1 coordinate 19,792, forward strand.
TTAAACATTTGCGCAGTTAAAGAGCGATTGATTCTCAACATATTTGTTTACTTACGCGAGTCAGTAGTGTTGTTCGTTATTCACTTGTCACGCTCACAAAGCAACGAACTCAAACAAAGTTCGTTGATCGATCGATGGCCGCTCATCTTATTTAAAAAACTTTGAAAACCATCGACCGCTTTTACCGCTTATCTGCGCAAAATATGAACACAGCGCGGCTACTCTTGATCGGGCGCTGGTGATGATCTCTATGTGCCTGCTCTTATTCCTCGCATTTGTTTACGTTTCGTCGTGATTTTGACGTTGATTCTTTTTCCGAAACCGCCTGATACTTTCGGCTAAAGCACTTCCAAGACGCTCGCCAGCAGATTCCGTTAATCGGTAGCCAAGAGGCAGGATACTTGATTGTAGAAGCTGAAACGCTGTGCTTGGCTGTCCACAAACTTCTCTCAATCTCCAAAGAGCTTCGCCGTTTAGTTGGAGGTGAAAAATGGGATTAACTTCGTTGACAAACGGAGGAGCTATTTTGATAAGCAGGGCATGGATCGGGGTTTCGACGAGATTTGAAAAGAACTCGCGATCACCTGCGGTTTCGCTTTCCTTGTTCATTGCGCGACAAGGTTTCGAATGAATCAGCTGCGCCGACCAAATACTTTGAATATGGCGGTAATTGTGAATATTTTACAGTTAAGTGGTTTTCCTGAATGGGTATTGTTAGTTTTGACAGCCATTGTTATGCAGACGTCTGCTTAAGACAATAGCTCTTCCATTGAAAACGCGCCATTTTCAAACACAACTCGGACAGATAGTTTTCAAACTAAAAAGGCCGAAGGTTCCTGTAGACCAATTTTCAAGGTCGAAACGGGGTTTGTTTTAGAAGAGAGCCATTTTTCATTTGCCGTGCGTGAAAGTTGGAAAGGCCGTTAAGATTGTCTGAAAATCGCTTCTGAAAACGGCCTTCATACTAAAAATGGCCGATTTTTGCCCATTTTTAAGCGCAAAAGGCCGGTCCTTATACCTGCTATATCCACTTACTTTTCAGCTTAAATTGACGATACAACCTTCTTCTTCAAAAAGCAGCGCGTGAAAGTTGAAGTTATAACTCGTGGAAGTCATAATAGTAAGTTTTATCAACCCGAGCGCGCCAATTTGGGGCCTTTCTTCTCTTATTCAGGGCATTTCATGGCACGCATATATTAAAATTTGCCGCTTCACCGGTTATGAATAATTAATGATGTCCAGGCATTCTCCGCGATGGAACTAAATGTAAATAAATAACCTTTATTACAGAATGAACTACAGAAGTCCAACTGCTAATCTCTTGCGGCTTTCATTACCTTTTTATTACTGACAATCCCACAAGCCGTGTGGTTCTCTTGACGGTTTGCTTTGCATATAATTTGCCTGTCTGGTATTCCAACCACGCTTGAAACTCGTCAGAGATCTCTGCATGGATAATCAGTGTTTTAGCAAGGCGAATGACAAGAATTTCTGCGGAGAAAATAATCTGCATCCATAACAAGCTGATAAAAAGTCAATCTCCACATAAAGCGACTCATTTCAGAGGCCAACTTTTTCAGCTACCTTCTATCTTTCCTTTCTTCGACTTTCTCTTTGACGGATCGCTTACGGCTATAATTTTGTTTCATACGCCGCCTTCTTCACAAACGTTTCGCTCGCAAAAAGTGTTTCTGCTATGCGATTTAAAGACAAACCACGTTTTCTCTACATAATAGCCCTCCATCTCAGCGAAATTGCGAATTACTTTGTCATAATAACTGAGCGATTATTCCTGATCCTACGACGATCGATCATGAAATCATGGCCGTGAAACTGACACGACGAAATGAACACGACTATTGTCATGGATACATTTGATTGACGTCCACCAAAACTTAGTTTTTGAAATGGCAAAAAATCGTTGAAGGGCGCGTGTGACTGATAACCGCTGTAAGTAACTCCATATCTGAATTTTGTAATTTATTCATTTCCAGTTTTGTCCTATTTCAAATGCTTTTCGCAGTAATTCTCTGATACTCCCACTCGATATCTTAGATTCAGGGAGAACTCTGATTAAACCTTTCCGGAATAAGAATACAATTTGTTGATTGATGACAAACAGGAAGATGAGGCGAAGTCTAGAGGAACATGTCACCCTTATGGGTCTATAGTTGTGAAATCCCAAAGATATACCGACGATGAAAATAAGGCCCGGTTCATACGTCGCATTTCTGCCCTGTCGAATGCAACTGAGATAAAAGATAATCAGATGATTTGAATTGCATTCCACATGGCAGAAATGCGACGTATGAACCGGGCCTAATACAAATTCTGATATCACTTATTTTAAACAGTTTCTCAACACGAAGAGTTTGCTAAAAATAGCTTTGGAGTTTTGGAGCTACTTAAGAGCCTTGCACTGTACTGATCTTGGCAATAGTCCTGAGCAAAACCTTATTTTCGTTTTGTTTTTCAAGTTAAGGCAAGCGCTACTTGTTTGGAGTCAACAGGATGTTGGGTAATTTGGAGCACATGTCGGCTAACAGCTGTGCTTGGGCGTTCTACTCGAAAGAGTTTAAGCAAGCTTTCGGCTATATTTGTTTCTATTTTGAATTGTTCAGTGTCTTTCCTTTAAAAAATATTAGTCTAAACTCAGTTTGACCAACTATAAGCCATTGACCCAGAGCGTATATATCAAATGCCTTCAAATCAAACACAAATACACAAAAAAATGGTAAATTAAAAAAAAAACAAAAAACACTCTAGTCGCTTTCTTAAAATTAAAGAACGCGCAACCTGTTTGGGGTCAAATGTATGTTAAGTAATTTAGATTTAAAGTCGACTATCAGATGTGCTTGAGTGTTCTTCTCCAAAACGTTTACGCCTGATATCAAGCGCACGCTGTTTAGACTGAAGAGCAGATGACAAATCGCTTTGATCATGTTGTGTGACCCCGAGTGATTCGTAACTGTCAGCTGTACTTGAGTGTTCTTCTCCAAAAAGTTTACGCCTGATATCAAGCGCAAGCTGTGTAGACTGAAAAGCTCATGACAAGTCGCCTAGATCATGTTGTGTAACCCCGAGTGAATGGTAACTGTCAGCTGTGCTTGAGTGTTCTTCTCCAAAAAGTCTACGCCTGATATTAAGCGCACGCTGTGTAGACTGGAAAGTTGATGGCAAGTCGCCTTGTTCATATTGTGTGACCCCGAGTGAATGGTAACTGTCAGCTGTGCTTGAGTGTTCTTCTCCAAAACGTTTACGCCTGATATCAAGCGCATGCTCTTTAGACTGAACAGCCGATGGCAAGTCGCCTTGATTATGTTGTGTAAGCCCGAGTGATTTGTAACTGTCAGCTGTGCTTCAGTGTTCTTCTCCAACAAGTTTACCCCTGATTTCAAGCGCACGCTGTGTAGACTGAAAAGCTGATGACAAGTCGCCTTGATCATGTTGTGTGACCCCGAGTGAATAGTAACTGTCAGCTGTGCTCGAGTGTTCTACTCCAAAAAGTTTACGCCCTGATATCAAGCGCACACTGTGTAGACTGGAAAGCTGATGACAAGTCGCCTTGATCATGTTGTGTGACCCCGAGTGAATGGTAACTGTTAGCTGTGCTTGAGCGTTGTTGTCCAAAATGTTTACGCCTGATATCAAGCGGAAGCTCTTTAGACTCAACAGCCGATGACAAGTTGCCTTGATTATGTTGTGTAAGCTCGAGTGATTTGTAACTGTCAGCTGTGCTTCAGTGTTCTTCTGCAAAAAGGTTACGCCTGATATTAAGCGCATGCTGTTTAGACTGAAAAGCTGATAACAAGTCGCCTTGCTCATGTTGTGTGACCCCGAGTGAATGGTAACTGTCAGCTGTGCTTGAGTGCTCTTCTCCAAAAACTTTACGCCTGATATTAAGCGCACGCTGTTTAGACTGTAGAGCTGATAACAAGTCGCCTTGTTCATGTTGTGTGACCCCGAGTGATTCATAACTGTCAGCTGTACTTGAGTGTTCTTCTCCAAAAAGTTTACGGCTGATATCAAGCGCACGCTGTTTAGATTGAAGAGCTGATGGCAAGTCGCCTTGATTGTGTTGTGTGACCCCGAGTAATTTGTAACTGTCAGCTGTGCTTGAGTGTTCTTCTCCGAAAAGTTTACGCCTGATATCAAGCGCACGCTCTGTAGACTGAAAAGCTGATGACAAGTCGCCTTGATTGTGTTGTGTGACCCCGAGTGAATGGTAACTGTTAGCTGTGCTTGAGTGTTCTTCTCCAAAAAGTTTACGCCTGATATCAAGCGCACGCTGTTTAGACTGAAGAGCTGATAACAAGTTGCCTTCATTGTGTTGTGTGACCCCGAGTGAATAGTAACTGTCAGCTGTGCTTGAGTGTTCTTCTCCAAAAAGTTTACGCCTGATATCAAGCGCACGCTGTGTAGACTGAAAAGCTGATGACAAGTCGCCTTGAGCATGTTGTGTGACCCCAAGAGAATGGTAACTGTCAGCTGTGCTTGAGTGTTCTTCTCCAAAAAGTTTACGCCTGAAATCAAGCGCACGCTGTTTAGACTGAAGAGCTGATAACAAGTCGCCTTCACTGTGTTTTGTGACCCCGAGTGAATGGTAACTGTCAGCTGTGCTTGAGTGTTCTTCTCCAAAAAGTTTACGCCTGATATCAAGCGCACGCTGTATAGACTGAAAAGCTGATGACAAGTCGCCTTGATCATGTTGTGTGACCCCGAGTGAATGGTAACTGTCAGCTGTGCTTGAGTGTTCTTCTCCAAAAACTTTACGCCTGATATGAAGCGCACGCTGTTTAGACCGAAGAGCACATGACAAGTCGCTTTGTTCATGTTGTGTGACCCCGAGTGATTCGTAACTGTCAGCTGTACTTGAGTGTTCTTCTCCAAAAAGTTTACGCCTGATATCAAGCGCACGCTGTTTAGACTGAAGAGCTGATGACAAGTCGCCTTGATTGTGTTGTGTGACCCCGAGTGATTCGTAACTCTCAACTGTGCTTGAGTGTTCTTCTCCAAAAAGTTTACGCCTGATATCAAGCGCTCGCTGTTTAGACTGAAGAGCTGATGACAATTCGCCTTGATTGTGTTGTGTGACCCCGAGTGAATGGTAACTGTTAGCTGTGCTTGAGTGTTCTTCTCCAAAAAGCTTACGCCTGATATCAAGCGCTCGCTGTTTAGACTGAAGAGCTGATGACAAGTCGCCTTGATCATGTTGTGTGACCCCGAGTGAATAGTAACTGTCAGCTGTGCTTGAGTGTTCTTCTCCAAAAAGTTTACGCCTGATATCAAGCGCACGCTGTTTAGACCGAAGAGCTGATGACAAGTCGCCTTGATCATGTTGTGTGACCCCGAGTGAATGGTAACTGTCAGCTGTGCTTGAGTGCTCTTCTCCAAAAAGTTTACGCCTGATATCAAGGGCACGCTGTTTAGACTGAAGAGCTGTTGGGAAGTCGCCTTGCTGGTGTTGTGTGGCTCCGAGTGAATGGTAACTGTCCGCAGTGCTTGGGTGGTGTTCTCCAAACAGTCGTAACTTGATTGCGAGCGCTCTTCGCTCAGCTTTCTGAGCTTCTGAATATCTGTGCATGTTGTATTGAATGCTGGCATGATAGGAGTAACTTTCTGCCAGTTCCTCTTGGTTTAGCGTAGGGCTTGTGATTTCTTTCCCTTGTCCTCTGAACTTCTCTTTGTTGCTCTTGCTTTTCTCAATTGTCGTGTCTTGAAAAGAAATCCTCGAGGCAGATAATTCTGCTGCGATTTTATATTCTCTCAAATGGCACAGTGACGCCATAACATTGTTTTGAAAGTGGAATAAACCAAGTGAAGTTTGGAGAGTCGTCTTTTTTATTTGCTCCGCTATATTTAGCGTTGCGTCTATTAGCGATTTCTTGGTGTCATCGTCACAAAACTGTTTTGTTCCTGCTTGAATGATAAAAGTAATTTCATTTTTTAATGGCTGATTATTTGAAGTATCGGGTCTCCTTTGCTGTAAGTTTTCTTTGGCAGTCTCGGGTGATTTCCTTCCTACACCTTGTGGGATAACAAGTAGTTGAGTATCTCCCAGTGTTTTGCATTCCTGGAGTGTCTTGCTGTAGAACAGGGACATTCTTAACGAGGTACCCTTGAAGCGATGATAAATAGCAAGGATCTGAGAAGCAATAATTCTAAGAATTATTTGTTGGGGACTGCTGTTTATCAAGGAAAGTGCCTTTTCTAAGCATCGAATTCCGTCTTCTGTTTTGCCGTTAGCTATAGCTAGTTGATAGATACCATTGTAACACAAACGTTTTCCTCTATCGCTATCTGAGACTGGATAACATGACTCTGAAAGCAGCTTCATCGATCCATCTTCTGTGCCCCAAGTTACTTTATAGAAAGCTTTAGAAACAAGTAGTTGTCTGTAGAAGTTCTTGTCAAACATTTGAGCGGCCTTTATCGCCGAATCGTAAATCTTGCTGAATTTGGCTTTTTTCCTCCGATAAAGTGAGCACAGAAAGACCTCAGCGTTCACTAAGACTTTAAAGACGTCTTTGGCTGTTTCAGGATTTGAACTGGCGTCTATTAAAGTTTGCGTAATGCTCTGTTCTTCCTTGTAGAAGTCAATAAATGCAGACATTGAATGGCCTGTCAAGAACTGTTCATTTAGATTCTCGAATCGAGTGACGTAAAATGCACAGAAGCGGGCCTTTGATTTGAGCAGCACTTCTTTCATTTCATTTTCTCCCATTTGTCTTACAAACGACAGAATAAGCTGATGCATTAAGAATGTCTCAGGCTCAGAACTTGACTCAAGTAGAGACTTTTGCCGAAGGTTGTGTAATACCCTCTTTGCCATACTAATTTGTGATATACCCAGAACAGCAGCAGCAACTGTCAGATCGAAACTCTCTGGGAGAACACTTAAGGACACAAGAGCTTCTTTTTCTTGAGCAGAGAGCCTCTGAAATGAAGAGTTAAACAAGTGTTTCAGTCTCAGATCGCTCGGATAATCAGGATTGTCCAACATCTCCACAATGTTATGACTTTGCAAAGAGTCCATAAAGTCATCCAGAACTTGACTCGGTTCAGCATCATCTTCAGAAGTAAAGGAGCACAATAACTTCATGGCCAAAGGTACATGCCCGCAGATTTCCGAAACTCGTTTGCTGTCGGTGACGGTTACATTTGGGAGCAATTCATTAACAAGGTTTTGAGAAGAAGATTCATCTAATGGACTTATTCTCACACCCTGGTGCCCCTGGAATTGCACATTCAGGAATTCTAAAGATTCCCTTGTGGTTATAACTAAGGTCATTTTTTCGGTTCGTCTCAAAATGTCTGCGAGGAAATGTGTGAAATCTTCTTTCACTTCCGGCCCTGCACTTAATAACTCATCAGCATTATCCAGAATTATTGTGAAAGGTTCTGAAAATTCGCTAAAAAGATAGGAAATCTCATCATCGATTGAAGAATACTGTTGGTTTTGTTGTTCACTTGCAATCGGTAGTCTGAGAAGACTAAGAAGCTTTGATGCTAGATCAGCTTTGGACTGAAGTCCTCGTAAGGAGAGGTAATACACTGGCAATCCCTGCCGATGGAGATGATGTCCCACGGCGATTGCAACCGACGTTTTTCCGAATCCGGGTGAACCCCAGATCGACACGATTCGGGCAGATCCAGAAGTCAGGTGACCAGTGATTTCCTCACACTCCGTCTTGCGGCCAGTAAAATGTGGAACCATTGGCGGAAGACATGAATTTGGCACAGATGGCCTTGAACCTTTTGACACACAAATAAAACCATCAATAGTCATTAGGAAGGTATATTTTTCATTGTTTGCATTAATGGGCCAAGTCCTGGTTCAATACTATGTCGACTTGGATCTATTATAACAAATAAATATATTCTGTTAAGCGTCGACTTATTAATGTTTTAATTAACTTAACGTGGCTCAAAACAGTTTCCAGCACTTTCCAAGACGAAGATTTTGATGGGTCATTATTACCACTTTCTATAAGTCGAGAGATCTTACACAAAATTTACAAAACAGCGAGTGACAAAAAGTTAAGAGAATTTGATTGTAAGGCTTTCCACAGAATTTTAGTCACTAATAAGGAACTCAAGCAATTCAAAATCGGGAACGATGACATACGTTTTCAATGCAAAAATGCTGATTCATTAGAGCACACGTTTTTGGAGTGCCCTATGAATGTTCAATTTTATCAAGAAATCTTATCATGGTTTAACACTCTGAACAATAGACCATTTTACAGTTGTTGGCTTAGTGACCTGGCTTTTGAATGGTAGCGAGGCTGGAGTTCACCTTGTTGTGATACAGACCTTGCTGCTTTTATTGTGCAAATCAAGTTGTTCTTATGCTAACTAGTTGACATTTACATGAGAAAAGTAGAGAGGTCTGTATGAAAGCAAGCTCACCTCCAGCCTCGCTTGCATTCATGGCCAGGTAACAAAGCACACAACTGTAAAATGGCGTATTCGCTCATAAATTTGTCGGTCGACCAAATTTTTCTTCAGAATTACTCCCCTCCTGCAATAAGTGATGACCTCCGACGCCGACTGGATTTGCTTATCTTACTATTAAAAAGGTATGCGTATAGATGTACAATTAATGAGAAAAATCTTAATAATTTACAGTTAATAAATAAGATAAAAATGCAGTGGAAAATTGAGAATTTAGCTTAATGTAGTCAAGTACAAACATTGTTAACTTAACTCTTCGTGTGAAGAATATATGAAATATTCCATATTTGTACTGCGGTTTTAGATGACAGTGAAGAATGATCATCGCAGTAAATTTTCCAATTTAAGCGACTGGAAAGAAGAAGCCTGAAAAAAATCAGGGGTTCAACGGGATTCGAACCCGTGAGCTCCGCGATACCGGTGCGATGTTCTACCAACTGAGCTATGAAGCCACACATTGGGAGCGAGGTCAGGAAGGGTGAATTTTCTTCTTATTATAGAATTTTGATAAGCAGGCTGAGATGCAACTTTTAGCAAAGTTTAAAAAAATTATGTACATAGGGTCTAGAGCCACCTTAAATTTTCGAAAATTGATTAAGAGTGGTTTTTGTGACACATCAAAATCTAAGTCTTGGAATGTGCTGGAAACTGTTTTGAGCCACCTTAAGTTGATAAAATCATTTATATGAAACCGCTTTCAAGAGACAATGAGCACTAAGAGAGTTTGTCCCCCGTATAGGCCTTATCAAGTTATCAAATCCCTCACGAATTATTTATGGACCTGGTACCTAGTAGCCGCACGTTGCGTTGATGTTTTTATGGGGGACAATGCATGCAGATCGTCACAGGATTGTTTATATCTAGACCCATATGGCATTTATGAAACTGGTAGTGAACTAAAAATAGCTTTCAACTAAGATGGATTACCAGCTACTTGTTTACCAAGAGTGAGGTCTTAACGAGGAAACAGACTGAGACCTCGGCCTATTGACATTTTGTTCCGTTAAGACTGAATATTCGAGGTTAACAAGTCGTTTATTATTTGGCGTTTTACTCTGTTTTTGTTTACCCGTAATCAACCCGTAGACACTACTGGAGAATAATGCCCTACAACAAATCAATTATAGCCAACGTTATATTGGCTACAAGAACAAGCCACATAATCTCTCTGAAAAAATTTCTATATTACAGAGCAACTCTTTTAACCTTCATCCTCTATAGTCGCTGTTATTATTGAGATTTTAAGTTGCGTTTTGAAAGCTAAGCCATCAATTAGCCCTTTGTCACACAGCAGCCTTTCTACAATTTGCTGTGAAGAAGAGCTAAGGCTCAAAAGTTGCACTTGGCGTGAGCGGTAGCGTACATCATTACCGGGCATACAATGCGTGCTTACGTTTACTTAGTTTGTCTCAATTTAACAAATCGATTCCATGTTAGCGTTCGTCTGTTCAAACATCTTCTCTGTTCTACTGCTGACCAAACACATCTCAGAATGAAATCTCCGTATAACTAAGAAACCCCCAAAAAATTCAATAACGTCATCTACAACTGAAAATACGAGAATAATCTGACTGATGATATCATAAGAGTTGACTCAAGCAAAACATGCGCCTCTCCAGTTGGCACGAGAGAGCCTTTCAGAAGGCAAAGCGAAGTGTTTCAGTTGTTCGAGGCGTAGCCTGAGGCAGGGCACTGCGGCTTTTGGGGTGCTCTCTAACGCTCCCAAGTGAATACATTAGTCATTAAACTAGCAGCTAAAAGCGCGAACCAATTCATTTATGACATAAGCTTACTGAAAGTGGCAGAATGAGGAGAGTTTGGCTATTCTTGGTGCTTTTTTTAATTCGAGCCTAGAAACTTCACACAAGTAGAAAAATGAGGAAATCAAATGGGTACTTCGCGCGTCGAAAACAAAAATCTGCTTACTGGTGATAATTAGCTACTTTACAAAGCTCATTTGAGAGAGCATGCATAAGCAGGTGTCCATGGAATTATGGATTCATCCTCATTACAGGTCATGAATTTAGATTGTGATTTTCGATTTACCCACAATGTTAAAACTGAATTTTCACCTGGCTTGTCTTGAGCTGGAGCTTCTTTCAGATCACTGATCTTTTGTTCCAACCTAGCGATGTCATCTTTACTTGCATTGGCTACTCTTAACTCGCCGATATCTGAGGTCACGCCCTCCAGAAACTTGATGTATGCTCGGCTTTCCTCTTTCATGGCTTGCTCCAACTTGAAAACTTCCTTTATGGGAAAGTCCGACTCACTCAAACCACCAATGACATCTATGGAGTCTGTCTTGACTCCAAGAGCTTTGAACGCATCTTTGGAATGATGTACGTATTGATCAAATGTTGCTTTGACTATTTCAGAACTGGTTGAATGACAAAGCGAATTTCTTAGCCGTCGAAGTTGATCAATTGCAAGTGCAAATGTTTCAGCCTCATTTCCTCCAGAACTCACGACAGATACATGGAAACTCCCATGGGCTAATTTATGAGGCTTCACATACAGATCACTGAGTGTTTGGTGACGACCAGCGCTGTCAGGCAAAGCGAAGGACCGCGCGTAAATAGTAGCCTGGAACAAGGCGGTACAATCCCATTCTTCGTAAGAGAGGTTTGTTGGAACTTTGGTCCTGCCACCTTCTGCATTAAGAAACATATTTCGTACCGCAGTGGAGTTATCCCAGGGCTGGAAACCAGGGAGGGGTCCAAAGGTGTTGTCCCACATGGATCTGAACGTTTGGCGTAAAGCCTTGGGGAATTCATTCAGTACAATGGACGCAAACTTGAAATAGTTCAATTGTTCGTCCTGAAACGGCTGTAGAGCCATCCTTCCTTATCTGCAATGATCAAAGACCTACAGGAAGATTCGAAAAAATGAAGATTACTTTGAGGCGCTTGCTTTGCATTACTTAGAAACTTAGGGCTCCAAAGAGAACTAAATGTCATGCTCACTCCGCCTGAGATGAACAAACACTTATACCGTAATAATTTACCCCGCGCAGATGCACATGTCAGAAGCAGGGCTCTTATTAAAGGCAAGTGCGCATTTGTTGGCTATAATCCTGTAATTATCAGAATAAAAGAGGATCTCTTGGAACAATTGAGATGAAAGAGATAACGAGATTGCTTTGAAGTGTCTGGCCTAAATATACTATATGCAATACAAGTTACATTTGCAAACAAATAAATTTAAATAAAATTAAACTTTTAAGTTTTACAATAGCTACTCCTAGGTGGTCGGACACTATGTTATATTTAGATCAATATATCAATTATTATAACTAACTCTCCGCAAATTTCTGACATGCCATGTCAGTACTGAATGTTGAATATTTACTCTGGCTTGTCTTCATAGCAAAATAAACATCATATCCACCCTGCCCTCAGTAGAAAAAAAAAAAAAAAACACTGATACCGCGGCGGTGATAGTTTTATAATTTTGCATTATTAATTGAAAAGCTCGTGATTGGTAGAAACGCCAACATCGAAAACAAGCTTTAAACAATATTAAGAAACCCTCAAAAAGGCACAATTTTCTGATTATATATCTGTATGACACATCAGCTGAGCTAGGGTATTTACAATGATCTGATCTAAGTATCAGGCAGCTATAACAGAATACCCTCTAATATGAATTTAAGGACGGCAAACTGTCATAAAATCTCAAACAAAATAACTTCGTTATGGCAAAGGCGATGGTTAAGGCGATTATAAGGCTCGGTTGCCAGGGTGCAATCAACAGATATAGGCTGTCATGATATTTGCTCAAAACTTCTTTTTCTCGTAGCGAGAAAGCGAAAGGCTCTCTTGGCGACGTTAAAGCAGGAAAAAGTTTATTTGAGGAGCAGAAAAACCTGGTATACACTTCAGAACATTCAAAACACTCAGTGCTACACAGGACATCAGCGTACGTGTTTGTTCCTTCTTCTTTCCAGACTTCGTTGTTTCCTTACGTCCATTTCTTTGTAGCGCCCTTCTTCTTCTTCGACGCAATTTCTTACCCAATAACCTTTGCAGTCATTCTATTTTTAGTCTTATCCTTAAAGAGAACCTCCACTCTTAAAAAAGTTGGCTTTGAGTTGTTTGAACTAATTACTAAATCTCAAATTTTACTGGACAAGGTGAAAGAATAGTCTATTCAAGTTAAGAGTAACAAAAATTGAGTTGATGTTATCGCCTATTTTCGTTTTTAGATTTCCCGTGCACCGCCATTTTGGATTTTATAATATCATGTGGTTGCCGCTTTTGTTAGGAAGCAGAGCATCTCTTGTGCAAAACAACTGGGCAACCATATGACGTCATGTAAACCAAGATCGCGGCGCGCGGGAAGTTTAAAAGCAAATATAGGTGATAGGCAAACCCTGTTTTGCCTGACACTGATACCTCATCGCTGGGCTCTTGACCTAAATTTGAAATAAGACAGTATTTCCTCCAATTAAACGTCCGTTTGCTTTAAGAGTGGAGGTTTTCTTTAAGAATAAGCGAAATAAACTCTTCTTGATTTCCGCTAGTCCAATGTAACCTTAGACAGTTTGCCGTCCAAAGCGAGTTTTCCGTCCTATTTTCCCGTTATAATATGTAATTAGGCTGGAAAAGAGTTTAAAAGACGAGTTTAGTTGTCTGTCTAAAGACGAGTTTCCCTTCCTAAACGGCTTTTCCTCTCTTATTTCAATTCGACAAATGTCATTTGATCATGTGAACTGAAAGTTCTTTCATAAACTAAAGCTGCCCGCTCATTGTTAAATTAAGAATTTGCAGCAGATTATCTTTTTGAACTTAAGTTTTACTAAGTACTGTACCGGTTCTAGCTTGCTAGCATTAAAGAATGAGATTTTTCTTCTCAAAGCGAATGCAATAGGCCTTATAAAGGTTTTCGGCGCCATCTTCACGGGTAGACAAATTAGCGGTCAGAAATTACAGTGTTTGTATGGGCATCCAATGGCAAATAACCTTTTTCAATCGAATTTTACAAAATTTGTGAATTGCTATGTTAAAATACTAGGTGAGAGATTTTATTCACCAAGTTTGAAGGATAAAGCTTGGCTAAAACGCCCTGAAGTAATTTTTCAAATTTTCCATAGATTTGTCTTTAAATTTGGCAGGGTAGAAGCGGCGGAGCGGGAAAAAAAATGCAGGCAAATTCTTTAAATACTAGAAAAATTAACTGAGCGTCTTCTATCCAACCTGCATTCTTGAAACTTGGTGAATGCAATCTTCTGCTTAGTATTTTAACGTTGCGATTCATAAATTTCGTGAAATTCAATTTTGGAAAAAGTTATTTGTCATCGGATTTCCATACAAACAGTGTAATTTCTGATCGCTTTGCCTACCCGTCAAGATGGCGCCGAAAACCGTGATAAGGCCTTTTAAGGTGATTCCCTAGTAAAAGAAACCGCCAAAGACTTCTGATAAAACTTGGCATGTTGTCATTACAGTACAAGAGATGTTAAAAACGTAATAAAAAGAGAGGGTCACCGTGCTTGTTTTCATGCCACAATGCTGGCAAATACACTTGTTTTGGTGAACTTTGGTAATCTCAGTGCGCAGCAAATAAACTCGACTATTTTTCAATGCAGCGCGTTGAATCACTCAGATTTTGACTTTCTTTGGTTTTTTTATTCTTTAAGGTGGCTCCCTAGAGTGATTACGAAACATCCTCCCTATAGAGCGCGAGTTGTAAAAGGAAACGTAGTTAATTTCTCCTAACGTTTCCCCTTAGAAATTTACCAGTATGTGTACTGTTAAAATAAGGCTTATGATTTGGTTGTCAATTTTTTGATTAAGGCCGTTACCATGGTAATATCTCATCTAATGGCAGGCAGATATTTTCCTCATTTTGAACTAAACTCATTAATATTTAATCTTTCTTTCTGTGAAATTTTTTCATATCTCGCCACATCATGGAAATGATATTGCCTGACATTTTAAACTGGTAAAAAGTCAAGGTTGTTCAGACGGTTTTTCCAATATTCTGTAATTTCTCACTATTCTAAATATATGAGATTAGCTCTGGCAGATTTTAACAAAAATAGGGTATTTTATAGGAATTGTATGTGGTTACAACTGAGCCAAATTAGAAAAAAATTAACCGCAGGAAACGCGCGAAAATTAGCATTTATTTTCTCACGTGACGTCACAAAAATCAGAAAAACACGCGTGGTATCGCGCGTGAATATTCATTTTGGCGCGCGCTCATGTGACGCCAAGTATCGCGTGCGAAAAAGCAAGAGTGAATTAGAGCTCTTTTAGCGGTTATTTATAGAGCTTTTTTGTCATATTTTTTTGGCCCTAGCCTTAAACACATGTTTGAACGGAGTTTGAAACTATTGCTTCTTATACCGAAGTGATTTAACGCCTTTCAAGTGCTGAAGTGATTTCGTTTCTGCTTAGGGTTACTTGAGTCATTTTTGAACGCGCGATTAATACTGACGTTTGGCAGGCAATGGTAGCGCGCGCTATTGAGTCTCAGTAAAACTCTAGGGAGCCACCTTAAATATCCTGCATTTTTTTATCCTTTAAAGGAAACATAATTTGTTCGTCCAGCTATGTCTACCCCAGTAGAATTCATTTCATTTGCTAAAAAAGTAGCCATAGATTTCTGCTAATATCTCATTTAATGAGGACGCGGTTCTCACTAAGATTATTAAATAAGAAAAAATATAGGTCAACGTGCTCGTTTCAGAGAAAAGAAGCATATATTTCGCTGTTGAGCTTAGCTTGAGGAAAATCTCTTATGTTACGTATGTGCACGCGCTCGATCACGCGCTCATTTGCGCGCGCTAATGAGGCGAAAATCACTCGCAGTAGCAATGCGCAATGCAATACTGAGGAATCACCTTAAACAATGGCGAAGTCTCCATAATATAAGTAATGGAAAGCATTCCTGAACAGTCACATGCCACAGTTCTCACTGAATATGAGTTTATACAATAAGCTAAGTTATTCTCGTATTTTGATTGGTTCTTGCCTATGATCTATTAGAGGACACCATTGACGTCATCATTACGGAGTTTTTGCCTCTGTGTTTTAAAATGGCGGAAAAATTGACAATTCAAAGAATACTTTAATTACGTGGCTGGGCAAAAGGTAAAGTACAAAAGTGTCTTGCAGAGGCATTGGACAGGTTCGAGAAGCAGGAAGAAGAAAGATAAAGCCGTTTCTTTTAGGAAAAGAAATTCAGAAAAAAATACTCGAGCAGTCTCAGTTGGCAGTTGAACTAGACTAAACCAAGCGCAAAATTGGTGTTGGTAAGCCGAGAACCACTGCTTTATCTCGAATTCAACAAATCCTATAGACAAAATGTTTCTGAGATAAATTTATCGAAAAAATTCAACTTTTCCTAATCTTAAAATAACCGTTGACACACTGATTGATGTCAGAAATGAAACATGAAAACATCACTTAATGCATGCTTGTTTATATTTCAAATTTATTTCATGTGTTTCTTAATATTTATCTTGAATTTTAAATTTTCAAGATATTTTGTATTTTTTTTTAGTCCAGGGCCCCTCTGGATATCAACCTCGCTGCAGAATGGACCACCCTCGGCAGGCTAAATAAAGATCACTCACTCATTCACTCACTTTTAAAATCAGTTAAAATAAACACAAAACCTTGCTTTCCCGGCGATGGGAGTATTCCAGTCCATTTCAGGGCACAGCAGCGAACTAAGTATAGCTAACCACAGCTCAAGGCCAACTCTATCGCAGTCTAAATGTGTCTCCGACATTATATCAAAATGATTTGAGAATCACCAACCACAGAAAGAAAAACATTTCCCCCGTTACAAATGCTCCTTTCATTCAAAACTTGGATCAATTGGCCTCTAGGTTGACCGCAATCAGACGTTTTTCAAGGATATTTTCTCAACTCCTGCAATATTTAATGCAACGTCCAAGCTTTTCGGCTCACAGGGCTGCTCTGATGACAAAAACGGACTTGACTTTTCCAGCATTTTCTTTAAAACTTGTAGATTTCGCAGCTCAATTCTGCTTTCGGTGTAAGTTTTCATTCCACGAGGAGAGGCCGTCTTGAGATGCTCGAGCCAGGCTTGACAGAGGCGTGACTTTCTTGGACCAATCACAATTCTTTGCTACACATAGCGACCAATGAGATTTCTTGATTCTGTATAGATTATAGATTTCGTCAAATGGCTTTTTTCGTGTTCCAAAACTGGACAGCTGTCGCGTTATTTTGAAATGTTTTGAAAAAGCTTAATCTCTAGTAGTTTGTTTCGTTATTATATTTAACAAATAGATTCCATATTGCCGTGCGTCTGTTCAGAAATAGATCACAGATGACGTCAAAATGTGGTAAGAACAAACAAGTGGCACACGAGGCGTAGCCGAGTGTGTTACTGATGTTCTTACCACATTTTCGCGTCTTCTGTGATCTATTACCAGTCCGGGATCGTTATCATTTTTGATAACCATATGACGTCATATAATGGCGGCCATTTCAAAAATTGGGAATTTTCGTAGTCACTTCGCTTTGCTTGTTATTTGTTCGATTATGCTCGGGTGTTTTACCCATAACTCTATTCGATAAGTACCAAGAAAGGAAGAGCCTCGCGTGTTTTGAAGATGGCGGCTGAAGACCAGCGTAAACGATGTAAAATGCTACTCGTAAAGTGAAACAGCGCTTGCAATTTTGCATACAGATCAGGTATGTTTTTCATTTTGTCATTAGATTTAAGTTGCTTGCAGATTTTTGCGACAATCACAAAAAATATGTCGTTAATCTTCACGCTATATACTTGCGACTTAATCTGTTTTTAGTGTTGTGCACGATCTGTGAAAAAAGTGCACGGGGTTGTTTTGATTTGCGATGTGCTGTTCGTAACGGCGGCCATATCTACATCTGTAATTGATGTGTTCCTAGGTATTGAGATGGCGGATGCTGGTACCCATAGAATCAAAACAGCAAATTTATGTCGATTTTGTGGCAAGACTGCGTCTTCGATTCAAAAAGGACTTCTGCAAGACCTAAAGAAAAATTCAAGCTTGAATTCGAACGACATGATATCGACATTGAAGAGGACAGCGATTTTATTCATCCCGCCGGCCTAATGTTTGCCTGACGTACGTGAGGTATTTTTATCGCCTGAGACGGTCAATCGGCAAATGCATTAAAAGGTAAGTTGCCTATATTTTTGAGTCCAAGATTCAATGTGCACACATTCGTGGTCCTGAGATATTTTACTCCTATCCGCGTGTAATAGCCGCTTTAGGAAGTTTTG
>JAHPZR010056321.1:2500-22500 GCA_019787425.1 Platygyra sinensis
GATGTGTTACTGGATATTTCGTCATCTGAGGACATTTTCCACTGAATAAAACTGCCAAAAAGACGGCTCAGTGAGTGCTAACCTTGTAGGAAATACAGTGTCTCAAAGTGAAGCAATCGAAATTTACACGTGCCTTATGACGTCACTAGTTCCAGGCCTTGGAAAACGACAATTGCAATTTTTGTCAACTTTGGAGGGATAGAAAAATTATTTTGCGTGCCAGACTGGAGCTAAAATTCGAAAATTACGAATCAGTGCAACATAGACTTTAATTTTCTGGAATAAAAAAGAGGACTAAAATTTCATTTCATAGGCACTTTAAAATTCAGCATCTTTATTCACTTATTGAAGCTCAAAGATGTAATAATTTTGTTCTTTCTCATGAAGGGTTCTGAAATTTAATGTTTCATTTTATTTTAGTCTCTGTTGTTTAAAATGGTAGAAGAACTTATTTCACAAGTGAATTCATAATGTGTAGACCATTTTTTCCACTCTGGATGATAGTCTGCTCAATTCTCGATGTTAGTATCCAGCGACTTCCATTTCAAGTCATTTGCCAGCTCCAAAATTCTAGTTGCAAATGGATGCAACTTGGAGGGTTGAACATGTAAGATTCATGCATTCTAGCATTGGTAGTGTGATAAGCTCCATTCTTGACTTCAGATCCACAATTTTTTTTAATTTTGGCTGGTGGTGAGTACCGGTAAATTTGTGGCGAAAGAAACTTCCTTATTATTGCTGCAGACTCTGTGGCACTTACTGAAACTGCCAATAAATATTTTCATCAGTCTTTAAGGTGACTCGCTCATAGACAACAACACAATCGACCTCAGCATGAGACTCTGGGGATTAAACTCCCCAAACTCTGATCTGTAGTTATTCTCCAGAGGCCTGTTCTGAGGTCTATTGTTTGGGGGTTAATTTTAATAAATCAAAAATGGTCTATTTAAGTCAAGTAATGATCTCTACCTTCAGTACATCTCATTGAAACCCTCCTCAGTTGTACTATTAATAATTTCATTTATTTTGGTCGTGTAGTGAGACGTCCCAATATAATAATTGGCCTGAGGTCGGACACCCTATCCAACACAAAGCAGTACTTTTACTTCCTTGTTGCCAGGTTTTACATTTGGTCCTGCAGAACAAAGGAAGTACTCCCAAAAATAGAGAGATTTCCTAGCTTTCTGTCTTCTTTAATACCTTTTCGATTCCTAAACCTCAAAAACAGAAATAAATAAATAAACAAATAAAATAAATAAATAAATAAATAAAAAATAAAATAAGCAAAAAAAAAAATTAGGGCAAGTCAAGAAGCCATGCATGTACGAGACTGGACTGATAAGTTGGGTGAGAAATCATAGCAATAACTTTTTTTTTCCTATGTATGCTAAGTAGGTCTGTAGTAATTTGTAAATAATGTATTGTATCGTATGTTGATGTACGTAAATGTTGTTATCTAATAAGTAAATAACAAAAAATAAATTAAAAAAAAAGAAAAGATTTCATACGTTCTAGTTTATAACCACTGACTGCGATGTTAGGATCATGCTCATCAAGGTGATGTACTCTAGACACTTGCAGGGTGGAGAGGATCATAACCTTGGTTTTGTCGTTGTTGAAGGCGAGGGTACTCGCCTTAGACCAGACACTTAGTTTATTAATTGATAGGGTAGACAGTGGTTCTGCAGCTATTTAGGTCAGGGTCCAGGCTGGAGCCTTGGGGAACCCCAAAATTCACGTTTTTAACCTCTGAGCACGTGTCAACGATCTGTACAAATTGTTTACGATGCATAACATAATTGAGTGTCCATATCAGTAAGTCTCTTGAGAAACCTAGTTTGCTCATCTTGGTGATAAGATTTCTGAAACCCGTACCCGTGAGTCAAGATTTTTATAGTATGCTGAAGCTAAGAGAACTTGTCCACTTCAAAAGCAAAACATTAGTTAGAATTGCTTGGCATTTCTGAACAAATATCAAGTACTCAGAGTGGTTCAACTGTAATTTGTGTGGACTTGAGTCTTAGTCAGAGTTGACAGTCTGAGTACAATATTTTCTAAGTGTCAAAACATCAACATTTATAGTATGTCGAAGCTCCAAAATTTTCTCAGCTACAAAGCTAAACAAAGATAAGCTTATACTATTCTAAGAAGAACTGAATTATTTTTTCTGTGGAAATTCAGGCTATAATAATTTCAGACTGCTGGGTTTTCCCGGCTGCCTGTGGGGATCTGTAAACATTAATTAGGAGGCATCTACGGGTGAAACTAAACATGCGTAATTCTTTCTAATCGGTAAATATCTATGTTCTTTACATTTTTGAAGCCAATTTGCAGCCATCCCACAGCGACGATTGCTGCTAAAGCGCTTCTTATCGCTTCTAATATACTGTAAACTGATATCACGTAAACACATTCTTGACATGTTTGAAGCCCATTTACAGCCTTTCCACAGCGCTCTGCACTGCTGTCGAATCACTGTTTAAAGCTGTTAAATGGCTGCTTGTGGCAGTGTTTAGCAGCCAAAATTTGCGACTGCTGCAGCCAGCCACTTTACAGCGGTTTTGTAGTGCTTCTTGAAGCTGTTCTGCAGCGCTGCAACAGCGCTGCCCATTTCGTACGGGTGGCCTTCCCAGGACATTCTGAGGATTTCCCAATCCTTGAGATAAACAGGGATAATTCTGAAGACAGATGGAATATCAGTTTTGTCATGTAACAGCCTGTACTGGACCATGTTCAAGTACCAAGGAAATAGCATCTCATTATTCACTCAGATATATTGGAGGGTGAAATCCTCAATGGGCATATTTGGCATTTAAACTATCCAAGGACTTCTTGACAAGGATAGATGGAAGAAAGTACACCACTTTTTGCATTTTTTAAAGAGAACTCTGGTGTAAAAATGGAAGTTAGGGAAGTTAGGAAGGGTTTCATTTTGAATAGCTGCTTAGTCTTCTCTTTTTTATTATTATTCATTCCGTATATATTTTGGTTACGAGAGGGTCGAGGGGGGAGAAAGAAAGGCACATCATGTTAAGTGGTTTTGACAATTCTTATTCCACTCTGATTGGTTCTTTGTTGTGTTTGTAATATGTCAATGTATTTTACACTTGGCTTGTTTTAAAGTGCATATAAGTCATATGCACTTAAACAGAAACTACATAGACAACTCAAAAATAATGAATAGCTATAATAGTACATGTAGATCCACATGGGCCTTATTAGTTGACATAGTTTGATGTACTTATCAAATAAAGTTTGTTGTTGTTGCAGTTGTTATCAGTTTTATCCTTATGTTGTTATGTTTAATTACTGTTATGATGGTAATATGTCATTATGTCTGCAATGCAAACATATCTTACGTTGTTATATTGCAAGCCAAAAAGTATGAATCTGAGGTTGGGAAATTGTTATCTGATCCTCACAATTGCACTGTGTAACATAGTGCAAACTTGTGCTTACCGGGTATGTTATTACTTTTTCAGGTATCTATTGAAATAGGGATTTATAGTTACATGGTTGACTTTTTGTTTTTCAGGACTGCACTAATGTATGCATCATTACTTGGACTTTCCTTAACTGTAGAGATGCTTCTAAAAAGAGGTGCTAATCCACAGCTGACAGACAGCAGTGACCATACAGGTATGTTAAATATAAGGTGACTCTCAGAAAAAAGTTGCCCAAACAATTTTTTCACTTTCCCTGAATGTTCCCTATGCTACCAAGAACTGTTTCAAAAAATAAAAAAGATAGGTCACTGTGAAAACAGCGGGTACTTTTGTATCAAACGATGTTTATTGTTCAGCAGGCAATATGCGAATGAATACATGTGCCAATGTGGCTAGCAAAAATCTAGAAACTATTTCCTGTAATACAAGATACAAACACATACTACATGTTGCTTAGTTCTTGTGGTTTAGAGGTAAACCACAGAAGTTTCGCCACATCTCTCTTCTCATAAAGAAAAGCAAGTGCCACGCATTGTCTCGACTTAAGGAGTCTGAGAACAAATAAAAAATCATCCGGCCAACATCTAATTTGAGTAAATAAGAGTTCATTAGGTAAAGTCATTTAGGCGAGCAGGCGGTCTGTGGGTGCGTTACGATCTGCGTAATTGAGCAGGCTGGGGGACAGGGGCGACAGCTGCTTCGTCAGGCAGCTCTTTGGCTTGCTCCTGTTGGGGTGGAATATCTGTCAGTCAGTCAGTCAATCCTCGGAGCCCCGCTGGGGGGAGCATAGGGCACCGACAAACTTCTTCCATTCAGACTGGTCCTGGGCCAGCCACCGCAGCTCGTTCCACGTCTTTCCAGCTGTTTCCATCTCGTCCTCGATGGTCCTCCGCCAAGTGCCGAGTGGTCTGCCCCGGTGCCTCTTCCCAGGGGGCGCCCAAGACAGCACCTCGAGCGGATGCCGGCCTTTCTTCATGCGAAGGACATGGCCAAGCCACGTCCACCGTCTTCTTTTCACCTCCAGAACGATGTTGTTCATCCCTGTGCGCCTCCAGATCTCCTCATTACACACCTTTTCTTGCCACCTAACTTTCAATATTCTCCGTAAACATCTCCCTTCGAAGCCCCGAAGTTTGCTCTCCAACTTCTTGTTGGTTCTCCACGTCTCTGAGGCGTAGAGAAGAGTTGAACGTACGTTGGACTGGTAGATTCTGAGCTTGGTTTTGGTACTGAGAGTTGTGGACTTCCAAATGTTGTTCAGTTTCTTGAACGCCTGAGCTGCGAGACCAATTCTGGTAGACACCTCTTTGTCGATGTTGCTGTCGGATGAAATGTAGCTCCCAAGGTACTTGAAGTCTTTGACTTCCTCCAGTGGTTCGCCTTCTACCGTCACAGGTACTCTGAACTTGTTTTTTGCCTTCATGACCTTGGTCTTTGCTGCATGAATCTTCAGCCCAACTTTCTTGGCAGTTGATGCCACCCTATCAGTCTTTTCCTGAATGTCACTGTGCGTGTGGGCTAAGAGAGCGAGATCGTCTGCGAAGTCGCTGTCCTCCAGGCGGTGAAACAATCCCCAGACCAAGCCACGGGGTTTGTCAGCAGTGGCTGTCCTCATGACGTAGTCAATTACGATGAGGAAGAGGAGCGGTGAAATGATGCAGCCCTGCCGAACACCGGTCTTGACCTGGAACCACTCACTGTGTTGGCCTTCATGTCGCACACAACACAAATTGTTGGCGTACATGTCTTTGACGATGTTAATTACTTTGGGTGGGAGGCCATACAGGCTCATGATGTGCCATAGGGAAGGGTGGTGAATGCTATCAAAAGCTTTCTCGAAGTCTATGAAATTTATGTACAAAGACGAATTCCACTCGAGATTGCTCCACTATGTTCCTGAGCACAAAGATCTGGTCAGTACATGAGCGGCCACTCCTGAATCCGGCTTGCTCCTCTCTAAGCCGCTTGTCGACTCCCTGCTGAATCCTCTGGAGTAGGACTCTACAGAAGATCTTCCCTGGCACTGATAGGAGGTTGATTCCTCTCCAGTTACCACACACTGAGAGGTCTCCTTTCTTTGGGAGTTTCACTATGATGCCCTTCTTCCAATCGTCAGGCACCTTCTCCTCCCCCCAAGCTTGGTTGAACAGTTTCACGAGCATCTGTGCACTAAGGTGCGGGTCTGCTTTGATCATGTCCGCTGTCACACGATCCTCTCCTGGGGCCCTATTTCCTTTGGTCTGCTTGATGGCTGACGCTATCTCCTCTACTGTGATCTTTCCCTTCTTCATCTCAATTGACTGTTGAGGCACGGCATTATCAAAGTCCAAGGTCTCTGCAGGCTCATCTCTGTTCAGCACCTCTTGGAAGTGCTCGGCCCACCTTGTCATCTGTTCTTCCTCTTTGGCAAGCACATTGCCCTGCTTGTCTTTCACAACACTAGATCTGTTCGTGAAGGAGCCAGTGAGAACTTTAGCGATCTTGTACACAGTTCTTGTGTCTCGCCTATCTGCTGCGTCCTGTGCTTCCTTGCCGAGGTCATCGACAAACCGTCTCTTGTCTTGGCGAGCACTCTTCTTCACCTCTTTATCTAAGGTCCTATATTTCTCCACTGTCTCAGCAACTGCATCAGCAGGTTGCCCAGCTGCCGCCAAAAGCTGCTGCTTCGTTGTCTTTCTCTCCTCTATCTTCTGCCAGGTGCCCTCGGAAACCCAGTCTTTCCGATGCTTGATGGCAATGGCTCAGGCTCGCCGATGTCGAGAATGGGCAGTTTGTTTGCCTGAATCAGCTGACAGCGGTTGCGTCTATACACTGTCTCACCAATTTTGGCATTGTAGCTGCGTGGACCAGTTTGGTCTGTGCAGGTGCCAGCAGTCCAGGTTTTCTGACCGGGTAGCCTCATGCACACAGTTTCTCCAGGTTTAATTGGATGCAGTGGTTTGGCATGCCTATTAGAGTAGTGCTGCTGGCGCTGCTTATTTCCAATAAGAGCGTGGGTCTCTTGCTCTGTTGAATAACGTGGCTGTAACAGGTACCGGCAATGGGAAGGAGTGTCTTGCAGCAACATCCCATCAGGCGTTACACAGGACTGAGGTCAATTCCTTCATGCAGGGTGTTGCGCCAATCTAGCAGTGCCAAGAACTCTGATTGGCCAGACTCTTTGGACTTAGTGAACAGGCGTTTTACTGTTTTCACTGCATTTTCAGCCTTTCCGTTGGACTGTGGGTGGTGCGGAGATGATGTGGTGTGTTTGAACATCCAGGTTTTCGCAAATGCAGCAAATTCAGGGGATGCAAACTGGGGGTCATTGTCAGTTACTAGGACATCTGGAATGCCATATCTAGCGAATACGGCTTTCATCCCTTTGATGATGCTACGTGACGTCGCAGCATTCAGGCGAGCAACTTAGTAGTAGTAGTAGCAGCAGCAGCAGCAGTAGTAGTAGTAGTAGTAGTAGTAGTCAGAGATGACTAGCAGTGTGCGGTTGTCTAACTCAGAGATCGGCAGCTACCTTGGACCACGGTCGCGCCACCAGTTGCCAGTGTGGTGCGCTAGGCATACATCACACTTTGAGATGTATTCTCGTAGCTTGGTTGCCATGCGAGGCCAATAGAGGGTATCACGGGCTCTGTGTATATGTTGCAGTTAATTTTTGGTTTCAGTTAATTTTATAATTTAACTAGTCAGTTTTTTTTTTAACTAGGTAATTTTATTTTTAACTAGTTAGTTTTTTTCTAACTAGCTGATTTTATTTTTTACCTGGTTTGTTTTTTCTAACTAGGTTTTTTATAAACTGTCTAAAAACGCAAATTTTGTTTTTCATGCAGTTAAAAAGCAGCTTGAGGTACAAGAAGAATGGCGGAGAAAAAACTCACAACCTAAACTCCTGTAACACGCCCTGTTCTCCTTCTCAGACCACCCCTATCAGTTCCTTTTTTCACCATATCCCACCCTACGTATTCTTACCTTGTCACCACTCTCTGGCATGGGATTTTTATTTTCTTACCTTTGTCGATAGCTGGATTCGAACTCACGACTTTACTCTACTCTCTTCCTTCTGATCCTCCCTTCTAACCACTGTACCACACAGGAAACGATGAAACGAGTTCCTTGTTTTTGAATAATAATACTGAGTTTGGTGCCCAATCTCTCTCGGCCTCGCACATGCGTATTTAGCATCAACACGGACTTGGCACGAACTTGAATTTCTTTCTTAGTTTGTAATGGCAACGTGCGTCAATGAGAAGACATTTTATGAAAAATTAGAGCTATTGAAAGAAAACTCGAAAAGCAAAATCACTGTTTACATCGACCAGAAATTTTATGACGATGCCAAAAATTATTTACAAGGGGGAGAAGAAAAACGACACGGAACCGAAGGAGAACTTTCAAAGCAAGGCATCAACACTCTCAAGCGAAAAGGTTGGGCTGTAAGGCAAGGCGACATTGTAACGAGAGACAACAAGATAGTAGTACCAAAAGGTGAGCTGCACAAAGTTCTCTGTCAATGCCACTCCTCCATAGCGCACAGGGGAAGAGATAAAATGAACAAATATGTTAAAGGTATCTACTCTGAAATTCCGCAGCAAGTCGTGTCTTTGTTTACCAGTTTGTGCCCACTTCATGCCCAGCAAAAGAGCATCACAGACCACAAAAAACGGCCAGTGACAAACCCAATACATGCTGAAACGTTTCTGTCACATGTAGAAGTTGATCTTATAGACTTTCGAAATCTCAGATGTTCATGTGATAACAAAAGCCATCAATGGGTCCTACACATAACTGACCACCATACAAAGTACTCATGGTTATATGCTTTACACACCAAAACAGCTGAAGACGTATTAGAGAAATTAGAAGCATTATTCTGGGTTTTTGGATTTCCTGAAACCCTCCACACTGATAATGGCAAAGAATTCAAGAACAAACTGATGCAGGAATTCTGTGAAAAGCATGGAATAAAACAAGTACACGGTGCACCAAGGACACCTCAAAAACAAGGCTTGGTAGAAAGGAATAACAGGACAGCGAAAGAAAACTTAACCAACATTCTGAAAGAGATTCAAGCTGACCTCAATTCCTGGTGTTCAAAACTTGGAGAAGCAGCATACAAAAAGAATATCACCTTTCACAGGGCTGTCAAACAAACACCCTACCGACTAGTGTTTCGAATTGATCCTAAAAAAGAAATGCAGATGAAGGTCCCAGCAGAAGAAGATCACCAAACCGAGACAGCAAATGAAATAGAAGGAAGAAAACGAAAATCCTCACCCACTTGTGAAGCAGAAAGCAGGAAAAGAATGAGAACTGAAGCCAACTCCAATCAAGTGGATTACAATGAAAGTATGAAAAAGTCAGGGCAAAATATTGGAGATTATGTGAGCATCAAAATTGACAAGGTAGATAAGACACCACTCCATCCAAATGTCCTTATAGGGGAAATTCTAGAATTTGAAAATGATTATGCCAAAGTTGCCTGTAAATTTGGAATAATTTCCACCCTCGTTTCACCAGCTAGACTAGTTAAATGTCAAGCAACAAATATAGTCATAAGTAAAGACAAGAGCATAACATTTACCAAAGCATGCAAAATGGCAATCACCCAGTAGAACATAAATGTGAACTTTATTTTTTCGCTTTACAATTCAATAAAAAATGCATTCTATTGTTATTTGGTGTCAGTTGTCATGATCGTAAATTACCCCACTCTCTTACCCCAATCCGTACGCTTAGATTTAATCAATAACCCCTGATGAGATTTTCCTAAACGCAAATTAACAAATTGACGTCATTTTGTCATGCATCTGTCCTGTTATTGATCATGAATTTCATTATAACATTGTCAAAGTAGCTGTGGATCCATTCACCGCTTTTGTTAGCCAATAAGCGCACAAGATTTTCTGCAGTTATCATTAAAAATAAAATGTTAGCATAACCTTAATAAACATATTCATTCCAAAAAATTCTGGATTATAAAAATTATTAGTTTAAAATCGAGGAGGAAAAAATGTGGACAGAAAAGAAACAAGGAAGAATCTTATTTCCCTTTATTTCATTTGCAAAATAAGTGTCATAATCGCTCACCCAAACACCATTTTATAGCCAACCACAAGCAACCTTTCTAGAGGCCTAAATCCCCATCTCTAACAATTTTAAAGCACCTGCATAAGATGAAATCACCATTATTTTAAGCAAGTTTAAGACTTTGTTTAGTTTTAAAACATTACTAATGCACCCTAAAATGTAATATTTCTTTAATGTTTTCTCTACCTTCGAAGTCTTGTAAAAATTGTTTTCTTTTTCCATATTTAAAATCTAAAATTTGCAAAAATTTCTAAAAAGTATGTGACACTTAGAAAAAAAAAGGAAAAATCCCACTAGTTCATCCACCAAAGCCCTGTTAGAAAAAACAAACCAGTCAAAAATAAAATCAACTAGTTTGAAAAAAACAAACTAGTTAAAAATAAAATTACCTAGTTAGAAAAAAACTAACTAGTTAAATTATAAAATTAACTGAAATTAAAAGTTAACTGCAACATATACACCGATATGTGAGCTGTGTATCACGGCCATCAGTTCCTTTCGTAGGGCAGTGGGTACGACCAGAAGTTGTCCCTTGAAGACAAGCTCATTCTGAACAGTCAGGACATCTCTCACGTCAAAGTATGGCTACAGGCATTCTGGAATTTCGGATCTGGTTTCTGGCCATCCTTGCTGTATGGTTGCTCAGAGTTGCTGCAACACAGGATCATTTGCAGATGCGTGCCTTATCTGTTGCCAGCGTTCTTGACTGACTGGTAGGGAGGCTCTGTGATCTACTTCTTCCAGTTCTTTGGCGAACTCACAGGTGTTAACCTCCGGGAGGAACGCACCGCTCGGAGTGTCGGCCAGAAACATATCTTGGACTTTTTTGTACGTCACGTGAAGACTATACTTCTGAAGTCTCAGCAGCATTCGTTGAAGTCGCTTGGGTGCTGAGTGAAGTGGTTTACAAAAGATTGCTTCTAAGGGCTTGTGGTCACTTTCAACTTGGATAAGGTCATGACCGTAAATGTACGGTTCAAAACATTCGCAGGCAAAGACGATTGCGAGAAGCTCCTTTTCGATTTGGGCATAACGTGTCTCTGCAGCAGTAAGGGCAGGGGATGCATAGGCCACAGGCTGTCCATTTTGTAGGAGGGTGGCGCCTAAACCAAACTGAGAGGCGTCACATTGGAGTGTGACTTCCTCCTGCAGGTTGTAATAGCGCAGGACAGGGGTTGACATTACAGCTTTCTTCAGTGCTTCTAATGACGCTTCTTGGGCTGTTCCCAGGGCCACTGTACATCATTTTGCGTCAACTCTCTCATAGGCTTTGTAATACAGTATTCTGCAAAAGTAATGCAAGCGAAATGCGCAAATTTCGTTCTTTGTTCCCCTGAACTTTCGCACGAAAGTTCGTGTAAAAGTTCGAACATAACTTCGCGGCGTTTTGAACGCATTTTCATTAGAACAAAGAGCGATATATCCAAGAACTTTCGTTGCCTCAACGACAATTCGAGTTACTTCGCTAGCCAAGACACGAAATTTCGCTAGACACTCAACAATAGTTTAGCAGTGTTCGGGTAACTCCTCTACATGATCGACTGGTTATGTAACTTACACGAAATATGTCTTTGTTTTTCATTCATGACTGTGCTTTTAATCGAAGCTGATAACTTACGAGTGGTAATTTTCAATTGTTACATGTGTAAAGAAGTCACACAGCTAACATACAGAGGGTAGAAATGCTATTTGCGAAGAGTTTTAAGCTATTTGCTGGCTTGGCTCAAGTTGAGAAACGGTGCGACGTACTGAACACACTGTGAACAGATTTCTGAGCGACTTACCATTCTTGTAAGGTCAGCAACCTCTGTTTGTTCCCCAGAAAACCAAAATATCAGAAGTTACGTGGCTGATGTCCGCAAAAGCAAAAACTTGACATGTTTGATGGTTTGTTATGAACGTTTCCACGTCGATGAACATTTCGAGTCGATGCAAATCGCTCGTAAGACCATGTGCTTTTGTTGATTCGATCCCAGTTCCCTTGCGTTTTAACTTGCCTGTCTGCGTCACACAGTCGTATTTCCAGTCATTGCTTTGTCTCCGTCATGCCGGCAGAGACGAACGCATCAGTCGGGAATACGAGTGTTATTTAATTCTGAGTTTTCAGTATTTGTAGACCGTGGACAGCCTCTAATTTGCTCCAAAGTCTGTGTTGACGAACTCTTAAATTGTACAACGAACCTCTGGTGCTTGAACCTCAAACTCGCTCACAATTCGAATCAGCGGAACTAGGTGAGAGCTCTTGTACACCCGACTATTGTTGGGGCTTTAAACAAAGGTTGGAAAGTTGTTTTATGAGCTGTAATTTTTTTAGCCTGCGTAGCGGGCCGTAGAAAGGGAGGGAGGAAAGTTAAAATGAAGGCGGGAGGGAGAAGGGACGCGTCCGATCTCCTCGCACTTCACTGGCTCGTCTTTCCCTTTTCCCCTTTCCCTCCCCTTCAGACGCCTGCCACGCAGGCTATAATTTTTTCTTCTTTAAATCCCTATTATATAAAGAGATTGTTACCCTATCCCATCCTAAACACATTTACAATGAGAAAATACACAGAGATCCGTGTTTTAAAAAATTTAATAAAACGTTCTACAACACATACATATAGCAGCCGAGCTCAAAAAGCCGAGATAGCCTATTAAAAGTTGTCCCATAATAACGAGATGCCTAGAGTAAATACAGTGGCGCCCCACTATAACGAAGACCCCATTATAATGAACAACAGAGTTATAATGAACACAGGTGGCCCAAGCGCGAGATGAGAGGAAATAATTAAATGTAAATGAACGTACGCGAACGTGACTCTTGCCTTCAAGCGGTGTTGTGTTACAAAGATGCGATTAACAAGGGTTTGTATGGGAACTTTACGAGTTTGCTTTAAATACCTAAAATGTAAAGTTATGTGAATAAAACTGACTTACCTTGCTTTCCTTTCGTAATCTTTGTTGTTTCACGGTGTTTGAGGCCGTTTTGAAGCGTTTTCATTGAGTTAGCACTGGTGGTGTTAGTCACGTTAATAAAGTATGTATGTATGCCCGGCAGAATTACAGTAAAAAGTATGTGGAAACAAACCCCGCTATAATTAATGAAATCCCCGATCACAATTTACTCCGCTATAACGAATATTTTGTCTTGTCCCTCGCAGTCCGTAAAAATGGCATGACAATACAAATGGTTGATAAGCCAAACACAACTCCTGTTGGTGAAGATAGGGAAACTTTGACCTTCAAATAAAGCTTTGCGTTATTTAAATGTAGCTGTTCACACACAAGTCTGTAGACTGTTTTGTGTGGTGTATATTTCATTGTTCAGCTTGGTCCGTCCAGCTTAGTTACCCCGCTATAACGAATATTTTTGCTGTTAACCAGGTAATTTGTTATAACAGGGTCTTCGCTATAACGAAGACCTCACTATAACGAACATTTTTTTGGGTACTGTGGCACTTTGTTATCACGGGGTTCCACTGTACATTAATTTTCAAAACTCAAACGAAAATCTTAACATGAACTTTTAATCTGAGCAGGTTTGCTTTTCCCTTTTTCTTATTTTGGCTTAGTTACCTTATAATATTGCAATTCGCAATGACTATACAAACTGCCAATTCGAAAAGCCTAGAGTAAATACATCAATATTGATGGCTTTGCAGGTCTGCCAGAACGCGATCAATTTGCCACAGAGCGGTAATCTGAAGCTTCTTGATGATTCGTGTAACACTTGAAAAGCTGACGACCAAACCTTTGTCTTTTATGGACCTCAATATCCCAACTGGGGGAGACCTTGTTTGTCAAGGAGCTCAATTCGAGTTCTCGTATAATTCAAGACTTTCGGCATGATTACAAGTGCTTGAAAGCGAATAACCTTACTTGAAGTGTGTTGCCTGCTTGCTATTCATAATGCGTCGCTATGGTAACAAACAACACCACCTTCATGGAGACTGGGGTGAGCAGGAAAAATCGTTTTGTTTTATACAACGTACATGGCGTTCACGCAACAGCTTTTCGCTCGAATCAACTTGTTTAAAAAAAACAGTATTGCTTTTTACTTTTGGGGTCAAGCCCACTCTTGAGTACTTCTTGGAGACTAAAAAGGTAAGTTGTTAACAGAAGTTGATCGATTAATTTACAGCTTGAATAAGGAAATGCTCTTTCGCCGAGTTTCACGCCAGCACAACAGAGAAATCAAGAACGAGTTTCATATTTTCTTCACTGCGAACTTTGCTCGAAAGCGCTCAAATCTTCCCAGGAAAGTTCGCTACGAACTTTCACGAGGAGCGAATTGTTGCGCGAAAGATCGCAACAAACTACTGTGCACCGTGAAATATCGCTCGAAAGATCGGGCCGTTCCAAACAATAGGTGTCGTGAAAGTGCGGCAAACTAGCGCGATTTGTCGAAGAAATATCGCGTGGAGCGTAATTTCTTCGAAAAGGTCCAAAAAGCCAGGAATTTTGATGAAGTTCGTTTGCATTACTTTTGCACAATACTGTATCCAACAGTCGAGGGAGGAACTTGCCGAGATACTGCACAAGTCCCAGCAGTCTCTGAACTCCAGCTTTGTCTGTTGGAGCTGGGATTTCGCTGATCGCCCGAACCTTGGCTGGGTCAACATGCAGCCCTTTGTCCGTGGTGATGTGTCCGATGAACGGGACTTCCATCATTCGCAAGTTAAGCTTGTCCGTGTTAAGCTTGACACCTTGCTCTTTGCAACGTTCCAAAAATGCCATAAGAACTTTGTCATGGTCAACAGTGGCCTCATCCACTGTGCTTCCACAGCGAATTACAATGAAATCATCAGCAACGACTTTGATGCCTGAGAGACCTTCAATAAGCTCATGCATTTTCCGCTGGAAGACTTCAGGAGCTGAGCTGATACCAAAAGGTGGGCGTCGCCAGCGGTAACTTCCAAATGGGGTGTGGAAGGTTGTGAGGAATGATGAGTCCTCATCCAAGGCCACGTGCCAGAATCCATTTCGTACGTGTAGCTTTGTGAAGACTTTAACGCCATGTAGCCTGGTGGCAATGTCTTCAATGGCTGGGAGTTGGTAATGCCCGCGTTGGATGGCATGGTTCAAGCCCTTGGGGTCCAAGCAAATGCATAGCTTTCCATTTTTCTTCAGAACTGTTACCATGGAGCTTATCCATGCTGTAGGAGAAGTCACAGGTGCTATGACTTCCTGTTGTTCTAGGTCTTCGAAAGCTTCTTTCACTTTTGTTCTGAGCCCTACGGGTACGCGAGGAGGTGCGTGCTGTATAGGATCTACGGTGCTGTCAATTCTTATGTGGTATTTGCTGGCTAGTTTTCCAATGCCTTTACTGAAAACTTGCGGGTAATTCTTTATGAGGGCTTCTCTGGTAATGGGCCCTTGTGTTGCTTTTGTCATGTCTGGTTTGTCAAGTGAGTAAACAGGGGAACTTCCTGTTCCTGGCTTGTTTAACTGGTCATTGTCTGTGTATTTGATGATCATCATGCCCACACAAGCCTTTCTTCTGAGGAGGGGGCGGATTTCATTGTTGTCAACGAGTTTACAATCCAATTGACAATTGAAGTCGTCATGCCAAACTGTAATTCGAATGTTACCCACAACTTGCAGTTTTGAGTGTCCGTAGGCAGAAAATTGAGCGTGAACTGGTGTCACGCGTTCCAGTCTGTAATCTTTTGTGGCTTTCCTGTAAAGGCTCGTCAGAATAACGTTGCATTGGGCTCCCGTGTCGGGCTGAAACCGCAGATAATTGCCAGACTCTAACTTGAGCGTTACCAGCTGGGAATCGTCCAGATCTACCGCTGAGATCACCTCGGCATGAAACACTTCTGGCTCGCTACCGCTGTTGACAGCTCTGACAGATGTGGAGTTGTTATCTCGTTTCTTGCTGCAAAGTGGGAGAGTTTACCACATTTCAGACACTTCTTGTCGAACGCCAGACATAGTTCTTTCTTTGAGCAGTTGTGAACGGTTCCACAACTCTAGCATTCTTTGGATTTGTCGGTGTTTTCGCCATCTTTCCCTTTGGGTTTGCGTCTCCTCGTTTTGTTTCTTTTGTTTTCACAGTCTGTAACCTCGTTAACTGAAGTTGATGGGTCCGTCTGATTTTCCACGAGTTTCATCTGGGCAGTCGTGCTCTCGGATGCCCTGCATATTTCGTCAGTTTTCGCGAGTGTTAAGCTCGTTTCTCTGAACAATCTCTCCCTGACCTTGTTGTCACAAATACCAAACAACAGGCGGTCACAAAGTATTTCTTCGGGATTAATCGCCTCAAAATTGCAGCCTTCTGCTAACTTTCGCAGTGCCGTACGATACTGATCGTAAGTCTTTCCTGGGTCCTGGACACGTCGGTTGAAGCGATATCTTTCAAATGGAATGTTATTGCATTGTTCGCAATGTTCTCGCAGTTTCTTTAATACCGTTGTGATTTTCTGATCATCTCCCTCTTCGGCCCAGTCGGTAAATGTAGAGCATACCTCCCTGGCGTCTTCGCCTATCACTGTCATAAGTGTGGCTACTTGCACTGGCTGTGCCTTCTTGTTGAGCTCTGTAGCGAGTGCGTAATTTTCCCACGCTAACCAGAACTTTTTTTATTTCTCTGCTGCGTTCTGGTCGTGAATTTCGAGAGGTGCTGGTGGTGGTAAGGAATATCCAGATGCCATTCTTCTTTTGGGAGAGCTATGAAGCTATCTGTAATATTGTACCACTATAGCTCTCTGCTGCTGCCACCATGTGAAGACAGCGGGTACTTTAGTAACAAACAATGTTTATTGTTCAGCAGGCAATATGCGAATGAATACATGTGCCAATGTGGCTAGCAAAAATCTAGAAACTACTTCCTGTAATACAAGATACAATTAGTACTACATGTTGCTTAGTTCTTGTGGTTTAGAGGTAAACCACAGTAGTTTCCTCACAGTCACCATTCTTACTAAGGAGATATGATGGGCCAATCTTTCCCCATTTATGCCTAATCATGCCTGTTATTTCATCAGTTCATGCTTCATTTTGCAGTAGCTGGAAGCATTTAGGTTGTTAAAGCAGTACTGAAAAAAATCTTGATAAATAGAAAGTATGGGACACATGGAACAGTGTAGCATATAATTTATGGCAAAATCACACAGCTCTAAACAACACTGGCTCAAAATGTTCCTTGAAATGTTGTTTTCGAGGTCATAGTTCACAACCCTCTGTATTGGTTTTGTGCACTCTTTTAGCTATATCTTTTTTCGTCTTACAGTATTGTGCAAAAGTTATGCAAACGAAATTCGTCGAAAGACGTCCTTTGTTCTCGCGAATTTTCCATGAAAAGTCGTCGAATTTTCGAAACGTTTTTCGTAGGGTTCGAAGCGAAAAATTCACGATCTTTCTCGAAAATTCGAGATAGCGAAGTTCGAAGTAGCGAATTTTCGAGGTAACCCAACGAAGATTCGAGATAGCGAAATTCGAAGCAGCAGATTCGCGTGACATGAACGACTGAACAAGCGTACATGTATGTAAATAAACTAAACTCATATCGAAAATAGATTCAATGATCCGACAATTTAATCGGCTATTTCCAATGAAAAAAAGCAAATGCCTTGCACAATGAAAATAAGTAACTGTCTTACAAGTAATTCCTTAAAACACAGCCTCGTAAAACCTTGTTTAAGCAACTTTGATTTTCAAGCCCGCTTATCGATCAGCAAAACTAGGTGCCATTTCGCAAATGTAGGTCAAGTGTGTTGACGTGACTATGTTTACAGAAGTGCACTTTCCCAAAACAAACAACATAGAAATGAGATTGAACTTTTGTAGGCAAATGTTATGTTATGAAACATTACATGTCAAATATCTTTCGCGTGTTTTTAAGCCAAGCAGTGCATGTCTCGATCGGCTCCAGAGAATCGTACAAAACTGGCTTCGGACGTCTTACCTTGTAAACTGAATCCTTGCCGTTTTTAAAAGCAATAAGCTTATTTCAAGCATTTTCTGCTTCCATATCGACCGTAAGCATCAACCTCATTTTAAGCCCAGCCATGTGCCATGCAAACATCACGTTTAACCCCAGCCATGTGGTATGTAAACATGTTGACAAAGTTGGAAAAGTTACGAGCCCACAGTTGTTTGGCCTGCGGTATAGATGTTGCGTCGGTAACTATGTCATGTAGAGGGACAGTGAGACGTTTGCGACAAAAGAATACTGAAGCCGGCCCACTGTAGTTTTGTATCTAAGTGAACAAATTTACTTTGTTTTGACTTTGACTAAATATTCACGTTCAAAACAGATACCAACAAGATGCGTTTCCAGAGTTCGTATGCAGAAAATATTCTTTGAACGCCTTACTTTGCAAACATAATTGTTGCTTTGTTTAAAAGCTCATTAATCCACATTAATTCCATTTCAGTTTGAAAACTCTTGAATTCAGAAAAATTCCTTCATTCTGTCTCATGATTTAAACGTTTGGGGCTCGCCATTTGACATGTACGCCATGTGCGAGCCCACAGTAACTTGAGCTGTGGCGTTACCAGTTCGCGCGGAGTCTGGGTTACGCAAACATTGGCCGTGTCTGCGAGTGGCCCTTGTGTTCAACAAACGTGAGCCAAGAAACCACCAAAGAACAACGGTGTAAGAGCTGCGATGCTTTCAACGTGAAGTAAACAGTATAAGGAACCTTTGAAGTAATACAGGTGAGTCTCGTATAAACCTGTTGTATAAACGGACACGAGTTTCTCGTAAAGTTTACACTGTGAAGTGACATCAGAATAGAATCGTCGCGGCAAATTCGAACTGGGCATATTATCGTCCAGAAAATGCGTGGGACTGTTTGAGCAGAGCAAACAAAGAGTGAAATTTCGCTCAAATGTTCTAAGTCATTGATCGAACACTGCGAATTGTCTCTCGAAAATTCGAAGTATATTTTCGTTCTGAGCGAATTGTCGTTCGAAAATTCACGTAATTGGAAACAATAGGCATCACGAATTATCGTGACTTTTCGTTGAAAATTCCCGTCCATCGAAAATTCGATATTTTTTCGTCGAAAAGCCAGAAAAGCCGCGAATTTCGGCGAAATACGTTTGCATTACTTTTGCACAATACTGTAGCTATATCTTTTTTCTTAGTTTTTTAACTTAATTAAAAAAGATGGTTTGTACACCAAAATTATGCAAATATCTCACCATGCTCGTTTAAGACAAAACAAGCATTTATTTGGGTGTCAAGCTTAGTTTGAGGGAAACCTTCTACATTGTATATGAGCATGCGCTCATTTAGGCGTGGTAATGACGCTAAAATTGTGCGCATTAGCACTGCGCAATGCAATACTAAGGATTCATCTAAGTGGGAACAAGCTAGAATTAGGCCAGACCAGGAACTAGTCAAAGCACAGTTGATTAGTACGTATTTGATCAAAGTTGAGATGCTTAGTTGTTATTCCAAAAAGATGATTTTCGTTACTTTTTCACTATCTTGACAGCTGAGGACTATGCACGTTTGTGTCATTACCAAGATATCATTGATCTTATGCACAGTGCTCCATCTATAGCAACATGGGATGCAGGTAATATGGTTATGTTTCATACCAAAATATCTTCAGTTGCTTGTTAGAGATACAATTGTAAATTAAAATTGTTACCAGAGTGTAAGGACAATTCGAGCTTGTAAAATAGGATTTAATAATGGTGGCAAAGGGAAATTCTGCAACATATTCTGGTGCAAACATAAACAACAGCTAGTTACATTATTCTCTAGCT
This sequence comes from Platygyra sinensis, assembly GCA_019787425.1. NCBI lineage: Eukaryota > Metazoa > Cnidaria > Anthozoa > Scleractinia > Merulinidae > Platygyra > Platygyra sinensis. The sequence goes on from JAHPZR010056321.1 coordinate 21,733, forward strand.
TCAGTCCACTACTCTAGCTGGACTGTGTGTGTTTACGGAACATTTACCTTCCAAGATGAATAATTATCAGGTTGTAATATTTTGTTTATTTTCAGGTGAAACATCAGAGGATACTGAACATGATGAAGAGGAGAGCAGTACACCAAATGTGAGTCTATATTTATGCCCTTTTTAAGTTGTTTGTCCAGATTTCATCCTTTGAATGTTTTGTAGTTTTGACTCTGAGCCTTCCCCTTCTACCGCTAACTACAGCGACTCAACATCACACAAAGATGATGTGTTACTGGATAATTCATCATCTGAGGACATTTTCCACTGAATAAAACTGCCAAAAAGATCGCTCAGTGAGTGCTAACTTTGTAGGAAATACACTGACTCAGAGTGAGGCAATCGAAATGTACACACCTTATGACGTCACTAGTTCCAGGCCTCGGGAAATGACAACTGCAATTTTTGCCAACTTTGGAAAAGTTTTTGTGCACCAGACCAGAGCTTAATTTCAAAAATTATGAATCAGTGCAACATAGACTTCAATTTTCTGGAATAAAAAAGGGGACTAAAATTTCATTTCATAGGCACTTTTAAAGAGAGTTGTATTTATTTCTAGTCAGGTCATCAATAACAAATACATCAAATACAAATGTGTCAGTATACTTGTTTGCCATTCATTGTCATGTCCACATTATAAGTTACAATCATAACCCTGAGGAGACAAACTAAGGAGTGCTAATAGTTAAGCTGAGTTATCAGCCTGTTATTGTGTAACTT
>JAHPZR010056321.1:32500-77500 GCA_019787425.1 Platygyra sinensis
CTGTTCGTGAAATGCTTCTTGTTTTATCTTACTATCCCGAAACTGTTCTAACCTTTTGTCCTTTGACTTGGGAATCCTGCCTCAATCATGTTATAGCCATCGTGTACCGTTTTGTTGTAGAATTTATTCATATTTTTCAGGACATATTTTGTCATGTTACGCAAGTCACTTTTGCAACATGCGTCAAGTAATTTTCTTATTGTTTCGCATAAGTTAGTGTCGTTACATCATTTCAGTTCTATTTTCCTTGCGTAACAGAGATTTCTTTTGTTTACATTTCTTAGTTCTTTTGCTTTTGATTCTGTTATTTTCAACATAACTTTTTGTTTGAATTTTTGTACTTTCTAGGGCATTTTCCAGTTTAGTAATTATTTTATTGTCATTATCTCATTTAGTTCCTTAAATATTAAGTTCTCCAGTTCATTCTTATTTTTCTGGCTTGTATACATTTTTCTGTATTACTTCTAATTTAGCCATAAGTTTAATTACCTAGTAGACTTGACCTTAGATAATTGTGTTTCCTTTCTATTCAGGTTTAATACTCAGTATTATAACGTGACTTTCTATTTAATAGCACTGTCATATTGTATTTCTATTATTTATTTTACACTAAGTCTTGTAGCATTAGTCTAAGGTCATTTTGTATTTTTGTGTTATTCCCTAGGGTTAGTCTATTAGTCGTTCCCGTTTATTTATCTCTTTATTTCTGTATTAGTTTTGTTGATGAATTGAATTTGGGCTTTCAATAAATTGCATAAGAACATCCTTGAATCCTACTCATTCCTGCCTGCCTGTCTGCTGCTGCATCCTGTTACATTTTTGGTGTCAGAAGTGGGATTCAAGTGTAAAGTTCTAGTGCTTTTTGTTGACGAAATAAACAGGAACGTACTAAGATGACTACTGAGGAACAACTGGCTAGCCTGACCACAAGGCTGAAGGACCTGGAGACGCAGCTGGGACAGCTAAGCGAGGTCAGACCAACCGCTACCCCTGGGACTGGAACAAGCGCCGCAGGTACCACACCAAACATCCAGGTGTCCGTACCACAAGAGAAGCAATTTGGGAAGTACGGGGGAACCAGAGATGACAGAGTGCTGGAGGATTGGATTTCCGATGTGCAGAGAGCTGTGAGGGGCCAGTCAGATGGTGAGGCAGTGGACACCCTGATCTTCCACCTGGAAGGTGTGCCAAGGAAGAGGCAAAGCTCAGGCCAACATCCCAGTGGTCCTCTCCCTCTGGAGTCTTCACTATCTTGAGGGAGGTCTTCAGTGAACAACTGACTGAGACCTAGGCCAGACAGAAGCTCTTTGCTAGAAGACAAGGGGACTGTGAGTCTGTCCAGGATTTTGCTCATGCCCTGATGGTCCTGCTGTCCTGGATGGAGCACCTCGGCAGAACACCAGTGACCAACAAGGACACACTGTTGAAAGAGCAATTCGTAGAGAACCTGAGGGATCATTACGACTTCAACACGGACAAAGTGTGTAATTCATTAAGAATTCAAGTTTTAGTCGACACATGCGCAATGAGGCACTTGTGTTACCGAAGGACACTGGACACCACTTTGTATCCTAGCGACAGAATGCAGAGTTATCAAACAAGTTGCCGGCTTTGTTGATAATAAACCTGTTTCGATCGCACGAGCTGAATGCACGGCTGACCGAAAACGCAATGGCGCTTCCACAAACAGTTAGCTTCAAAGCTAAAGCAGTCGACGAAGAAGGAATTTGGTGTCCTTGCACTGTAGAAGACGTAAGCAATGATTCCGTGATCGTTTCATTTGACGGCTGGAATGCAGAGTGAAAGCGCCGCATATGTGATCCACGTGAGAACAGAAATCAAATGGTGCCAGGTTGTAAAAGAAAGAGAAAAGGCCATCAATGTTAAATCGCAGGGAAAGTGGCAAGTCATTTGTTAAAGCGATAGTGAGTTCCAGCCTGTTGTTAGCTTACGATTTATTAAAATGCATTCAGCTTGTTTGTTTGTGTTCGAGCTCGTTCGGCTACAATGACGCCATGGAATCGTGTTGTAAATCAAGGGAAACGGTTAGAGATATTGAAATAAAAAAGGCCAGTAAATAAACAACCCCTTACTTAGTATATTCAATCATCTTCAGTGAAGAACGTCTCCGCTTTGAGAAGACCAAAATCACAAAACCTTAATGTAAACAAAAAGCTCAAATTACAGTTCGCTTCAATTGTCAAGACAGCATAAATTTGCATAATCTTTCATGAACAACATCTTTAGGAATTTAACGATCAAAACCATGTTCTAAACTACATCTGCTTTATCTTGGAAAGAGAAGTATACTTAGTTGTATAGAGAAGCAAGTAAAGCTTTCAAACACATCAAAACCGCCAGCTTCCACATCTACGCTCCGACACAAATGAATTCTGGACAAGAATTGCCACGAGTTAAGCTTAATTCATGCGTCCGCGTCGTGAACAAATTCCTGTCAAAACGCCAGCTACCAAACAGCTGAATCAGATATTCACTTTACCAAAAGTATCACAGTTCACTTCGAATTTCTTGAGCTATCCTATTTCTTCGATTGCATTCAAACAGGTTTTACAACGCAGCCTGCCCGTGGAACGTAATGTATAAAACACGTCACTGTGTTACTAGGTAACAGCGCTCATACATATGCACGAACCCCACTCAAGTGGGGTTCGCACAATTACACACTTTGTCCGTGTTGAAGTCGTCATGATCCCACCCTGCACCGTGACATCAAACGTTGGGCAAGGGACCACTCCGCTGCCACTTTCCAAGACGTCCGCTTGGAAGTGCATAGATACATGGAAGACGACCCTACTCCTAGATGGACAGCAATGGCAAGAGAAGCTACAGTGGAGGACGATGAAGTGCTGTGTGGCGAGATAGGAGGTCAGAATAGACACCATAAAGTCCTTGTGGACCTCATCTCGGGGCAGAGAATTATGGCCGAAGAGATGCAAAAGCAGCAGAAAGTTCTGATGACCCACATGGACCAGCAGTGGGAGGGGAGGTGCTTAATCGGCAACAAGACACCCTAAACCAGCTGCTGGCCAGTTTGGTTTCATGACCCAAACCTAACTCTTGTTTCTGGTGTGGTAAGGATAGCCACTTCATCCATGACTGCCCAAAGCCACCACCAGGGGGCACGAAACCAACCCCAAAGATGTCGGGAAACGGGAAAACTCCACCGCGGTGAGCCCGGCAGTGCAGGAGATTGACAGTGGCTCACCCCTTCCCAAGATAGTTGGTGGGACACCAACTACAACTAGCAAAGCTGGCAGGCATGGAGGTGGAGTGCCTGGTCGACACAGGCTCCATGGTGACCATGGTATCAGAGACATTCTATAAGCAGAAACTTGAGTCTGTGTGCGGTGGAGTACAAGGCGGGACAAAGATGCTGACTCTGCCAGGTGCTAATGGACTTGAGATCCCATACCTTGGGTACCTGGAGCTGGATGTGCAGGTGGAAGGAGTGACTGTCCCAAGTTGCAGAGTGCTGGTCCTCAAAGACACAGCAACCACTGTTGAGCACAGGAGGCGGAGACCTGGAGTCCTGGGGACAAATGTACTTGCAAAGATCCCAGAGTCGGCGGAACTGCTGAAGCTGAAGGGGAGTACAAGTACCTCATCGAGGCAAAGCCAGAAACCAAGTAAGCTGGGGCTAATCAAGGTTGCTGGCAGCAGTACTGTTTGGATTCCCCCACACTCGGCAATGAATGTTGACATCACTGGTCCAGCCTGTGGCACGGATGCTGTGGTGGAACCCCTCAGTACCCCCCTGAAAGGAAGACTCCAAGTCGCAACTACACAGGTGGATGCATCCAGGTCACGCTTCAGCTGATCAATCCAACCAATCAAGGGGTCAGCTTAAAGCCCAAAACGTGCCTTGGTATGGTCCAGCCAGCAGAGCTGATTATAACTGAACAGTTGGCATTTAACATGCAGAGCAACAAGGTAGTGGTGTCCTGTGAACTTGACGCAGACTGCCAGGAGGTATCCTCACAGACCCTTAGCAGGACTGCACAGCAACAGAGAACCAATACCCTACCCAACGGAGTGCTGCTGGATGATTTCCCTGGTACTGCTGCAGAAAAGAGACAGGCAGAGAGAATATTCCGAGAGTATGCTGATGTTTTTACCCGAGAGGGGGAGGAACTTGGCTGCACATCCATCACATCATCATGCATCACAGAATCGACACGGAGGATGATGTTCCAGTCAACCAACGTCACAGGCCGATTCCACCCAACCAGTTCGAAGAGGTGCAGCAGCATCTGCAGGAACTGCTGAGGAAAGGGGTCATCCGACCCAGTCAGAGCGACTATGCGTCACCCATTGTACTTGTCCGTAAGAAGTCTGGAGCCATCCGTCTGTGCGTGGACTACCACCGGCTTAACGCTAAGACCAGGAAAGATGCCTTCCCTCTCCCGAGGATCAAAGAATCGCTGGATGCCCTGGGTGGATCACGATATTTCCCAGCAATAAGCCACATTCGATATATCAGTATTCAAGCATGGCTCCGAGGCTTTCCGGTCAAAATTGCAAATTTTTCAAGTTTCTTTTGTCCCTCAATTCCCAAAAGAGAGTTGGATACAAAGAAAACAACACCAAATATAGAAGTTTGACCTGAAAGCCTCGGAGCCATGTTAGAATATTGATATATCGAACCTGGCCTATTGACCTGGCGTCAGCATACAATCAAGTAGAGGTACACCCAGACGACTGACACAAGACAGCATTCACCACGCCTATGGGCTTGTTTGAATACAATCGTATGCCCTTCGGATTGTGTAATGCACCAGTCCTTTTCCAGAAATTAATGCAGACTATCTTCTGCGAGGAGCTGCTGCAGATCCTCCTGGTGTACCTGGACGACATCGTCGTCTACAGCTGCAGTATCGCAGACCACCTCAGACAGCTTGAGCAAGTCTTTCAGAAGCTGTGGGAGCATGGGCTCAAAATTGCGGCAGGAGAGTGCCAATTCTTCCAAAGACACATGAAGCACCTTGGTCACATGGTGTTGTCAGAGGGCATGGCAACCGACCCAGCGAAGACAGAGGTGGTGGCAAGATGACCTACCCTCATAGACACTTGAGGACCTGAGGTCATTCCTGGGCTTTGCATCGTACTACCGACGGTTTGTCCCGGGCTTCGCCCAGACGGCAGCACCACTCCATCAGCTGACAGCCGAGATCTCAGAAAAGGGGAAGAGGAAGAATAGCGCCATCACCAGTGAGCGCTGGAATGGAGAGTGCCAAAAGGCCTTCAATGACCTACGCACTGCTCTCACGACTGCACTGGTGTTGGCCTACCCTGATTTCTCCAAGCCTTTCATTGTGGAGATTGATGCATCTTATAAGGGACTAGTTGCTGTGTTGTCCCAAAAGCAAGATGGCAAAGTCAGAGTCATCGCCTATGCTAGTCGAGGCCTGCGTGGAGCTGAGCGGAATATGATGAATTACTCATCCATGAAGTTGGAGCTTCTAGCGTTGAAGTGGGCTGTAACCAAGAAGTTTCGCAAGTACCTGCTGGAATCTGAGTTCGTGGTGTACACTGATAACAACCCTTTGACCAACCCACAGTCCAAGAGCAAACTGAAAGCAGTTGAGCAGCGGTGGGCAACTGAGCTAGCAAGCTTCAATTTCAAAATAGAGTACAGAGCAGGCAAACACAACATCAATGCCGATGCTTGAGCCGAATCAGATGGCAAAAGACCCATGAGTGCAGCACTGAAGAAAAGGAGGATGCCGGGTGGACGTTACAGCGAACACCACCCTGACCGCTGAGATGCTACCCATTGTTGCTGATACATATAAATAAAAATAAAATAAAACAAGAATTCCTGAGAGAGGGGAGCTGGGATTGCTGAAGGATGCTATCCATGTGGGAGTGACAAGACCAGCAGGTGATTACACTGAACAGGCAACCTCGCTTCCATCCATCCCAAGGGATTAGATTGCTGCGTTACAACAGAAGGATGCAGCAGAACAGTGTTCTAATCGACAGTTGTAAAACAGAACCTAAGTTACTGCAATAAATAGATTGACTTTACTACAAAATGTGCGTGATGGTGTGAAGATACGCATTTACAATAATTAACTAAGCATAACTGGAGAATAATCAACAGAAGATCGAATGTCCCCGAATATTATCAATCAAAAACAAAAAAGAGATCTCGTAAAACGAAATACCTAAATCTAACAAAAACAGAAAATAATAGAGAAATTAAAGCAAAGTATAAACTAAGTCTACTTGAATTGCGAGCAGAATCATACAAAAAATGATACGCTATATAGACTACAGTTATCCAACAATTAATAAGGTCAAAAGGCTAAGCATTACATGGACCTAGGAGGAAAGCCTTCCCAAGCAGAACGAAAGCAGGAGACGTAAGAAGCCTTACAACTGGTGAGCTACCTGGACGACATTGCAGAGAAAGATGGTGTGTTGTAAAAGACTGTACACAACAGTGATGGCCAGCCAAAACAGCTCCTGGTAGTACCAAGTGCCATGCGAAGTGAAGTGCTGAAGGCAGTTCATAATGACTTTGGATACCCGGGGCCAGAACGAACAGAGCAAGTTGTGCAGCGACGGTGCTGGTGGCAGGAATGCATGCTGAAGTGAAACGCTGGGTCTCCGAGTGCGAGCGATTTGCGGTGGCAAAAGGTCCTTACTTGACAGCAAGAACTCCTATGGGCAGCATCATCACAACTAAGCCACTCGAAGTTCTGGCCATGGATTTCACCCAGCTGGAGCCAGCATTGGACAGTTGGATAATGTGTTAGTGCTGACTGATGTCTTGACAAAGTTCACTGTAGCCATACCAACCAGGGACCAGAAAGCTGTTACTGTAGCTAAGGCCCTCATTCAAGAAGGGTTTATGGTGTATGGAGTACCCCAGAGGCTTCACTCAGACCAGGGCAGATCTTTTGAGGCTGAAGTCATCAAGGAACTCTGCACAATTTACAGCATCAAGAAGTCTCGGACCACACCATACCACCCCGAGGGAAACGGCCAGTGTGAGAGGTTCAACCATACTCTGCATGAGCTGCTGTGAACCTTACCTGCTGAGAAGAAGAGGAGATGACCTGAACATCTGAAGGAGCTCTGTTATGCATACAATGCAACACCCCATTCCACAACTGGCTATTCACCCTTCTATCTGATGTTTGGGAGAGATCCCCGGCTGCCCATCAACCAGCTAGTGGAAATAGAGGAGACTCAAGGCCACCAACTGAGTACTTCGATCACTAAACACCAGACGGAACTGAGAGATGCACATCAAAGAGCTGCAGCGAGACTAGCAAAGGAGGCTGACACCATAAAAGAGGTTTGACCATCACAGCAGAACAAAGGTACACCCTATAGAAGTTGGTCATCGAGTGCTGGTAAGAGATCGTACCATTCATGTAAGGAACAAGATCCAGGACCAATGGAGTACCAGAGTGCATAGGGTGGTTAAACAATTGGACAATGGAGCCTATACGATCCAGCCAGCTGATGGCCATGGCAATACCAGAGTTTTCAATCGGGCAGAGTTGCAGGTGTGCCCTCCATCTGTGCTGCAGAGGACCCCTCAACAGATGAGACAGCGACTATCCAGAGAACCACAACAGGCAGACTCATCTGACGATGACAGCCATGTTGGGATTGCAATAATTATTGACATTGTACCACCACCATGTGCTACAGCAGAACCTGATACTGATGTCACAAGCAGTGATGGAAACTCTGATGAGAGTATTGCAGATGATTCAGGAACTGTCTGTGGGGCCTGTTAGGTGCTCAACCAGATCTACTGCTGGACACCATAGTAATCGATACAATCTACTTATGTCTGTCCTTAAGAAATAGGTATATAGTGTTAGTGTTTAGCTCGCAGGGATGTGGGGAGCAAAAGGGGAGGAGAGTGTGACAGGGTCACTAGACAAATAATTTCACTTTTTTTATTATTGCTAAATATTTTAAAGATTCCATTGCTTCGCTTCGTAATTTTGTGTTCAGGAATCTTCCGGTTTTAGTTTTGGCAAACTTACGCATTGCTTAGGTATGTTTCCTGGTGTGTATACAACCCACACATAGGTGCTAAAATGCATTTAGTGGAACCAGGGTTTTGTGGTTGCTTTTCGGTAAATTATTTTAATTGCTAAAATTAAGCTTATCACGTTAAGATAACAAAGTTAAGCTAAGGATATCCGTTCCCGCTTGTTTAACTACGGAAAGAGTGGTTAAGTTCATTCGCCAAATCGATCTTCAAACAGTTTGGTTCGTGCCAAAAACGCATTTCATCTGGTATAAAATGAGCAGAGTTTTAGCCTTTAGTTCAGTTGAGTATTGGGAGCCAAAGAGAGCGAAGGAACAGAGCTGCGAAAGAGGATAAAGGTCGGACTTGCTTCTAGCAAGGTAGGATTAATTGGTTTGTTGAGTTATTTTTTGTAAAAAAATACCTCTTATTTGGCATGTTGGGTATGTTATTGATGGGTGGCTCAGTGAGTGAATCAGTGGTAGATGTTTGTATGTCACACCAATCAGATTGGATCTACTGTTAATAACCAATCAAATTTCCTGTTGTAAAGGTAAAATGGTATGTGACAAGATTTGATCCCGATACAGTTGAGAACACTCATATTTATTCTTCTGTAAAAGAGAAGGAAGTATTCATATATTGGGTTTACCTAGACATTTTCTGTGGGTTAGGCTGAGGATTTTGTAAGCGGGTTTGATAGTCTTAGCAATTGGATAATCAGTCAAAGAAACAGTGTTTGGGATATAACTGCAAGCATGTGATGAAGGGTGAGCTTTTCCCATATATAAGGTTTTGAATTAAATGAGTGTTAGCCGCTCTACTACTAATGTTGATGTGGTTTCTATGATAGAAACAATTGTTTTTAAGGGGGCGGAATGTGAAGAAGTTGTGACCAGGTTCGAATCGTTTGCATGTTCTAGTGAAACCTAAATATTGCTGCAGAGTCAACGGCGAGTCGTTAATTTCAGCATCCATTGATCAGTTTCAGTGATAAGTTTCAACTGACGAGAAAAGCGAAGAGACTACAATTAATTTCGTCCACAGAACAAAAAGAAATTATTCTGTGACAATTTTACATTTATAATGGTTCTTGTCTACTACTGGGATAAGAAGATACGTTATAAATGAAAGTTAATCTTTTCTCGTCAATGTTATCAGGTTTTTCGCTTTATCACATTAATAGCCAGCACGAATTGTAGTAGAAGAAAAAGAAAATTTATTGTTTAAGATAACTTTAGTGAGGTATATGAAGTCTTCGGAGTTCTATGACTGTATTAGTACAAGGACTTTGGTGATTGAATAATAAAGACTGATGTGTATCTTGCCGTTTGTGATTTTTAGTGCGGTTTGGAGGGGATTGTGACAGTTTCATAATATACTTTGGGTTGTTTCAGTGTGAACGAGATGAGTTTTGCGTTTTGAAGTAATTCATGAGTCAGTAGTAAACAAATGGGAAGAGATGTTTTATTTCAGGTTACAAAGGGTAACTTAATACTTTTGTTTTTCACAACGAGTAAATTCAATTAGAGGTCACGAATTGTCACTTCTAGTTTAAAGGACATATTTTAGAGGAGACGAGACTATTTAGATTTGAAACAGTTTTAACGTTTACAAAATAAGTGGAAGTGATAAATGTTCTTGTATGCAAATGTAACGAGATATTTTTATTTTTAGTTACAAAGGGTAATTTGACACCCTTGTTTTTCACAAGGGAGTAAATTCAATTAGAGGTGATGAATCGTGAGCACTTGTTTTCCCAAGACGTTTGCTATTTTTAGTTAGAAATGGTAACTCGACACTTCTGTTTTACACAAGGGAGTAAATTCAATTAGAGCTGACGAATCATCACCACTTGTTCCCATAAAATGTTTGAACAAACAAAACAAGTTATTGCTATTTTTAGTGACAAATGGTAACTTAACACTTGTTTTTCACATGGGAGTAAATTCAATTAGAGCTAACAAGTTATGGCCTCTTATTGCTGGAGATAAAGATCTAAATTCAATTATACGTTGACTAGTAAAAATGTGACAATCTTACTTTTCACGGGAACGTTTGTAGGAAGAAGAAAGATTTTTTCAAAACACTGATTATTATTTCAGGGATAAACAAAAACTAATCTAATTATCAGATAATCACATATGAAAGGCTTTTCAGCGAGAACTTACTGTACGAACTATTCAACGACTGACTCTGAAAAGATGGTACACTTACTTACAACAAAAGCCTCTGAACAGATGTCAACAAGTACAGGTGCCTTACAAACGACTTATCCAAGACTAAAACAAAACTGACAAACGGATTTCTAACAACTAACAATAGATGGATCGAAACCGACCAATGATCGATGACAAACTTAACACAAGCCTTGCAGCCTTTACTGACCAATCACTTTTAACGGACCAGACTGGTTACACCATTGACTGCACTAAGGTGCAGTATTGCGGTTTATCAAAATATCTTGATAGGATGTTATTTGTTTGAGAATTGATATTTTGATATTTTATTGATACTTAGGTGATAATACAATGATAATATCGAGAAATCATTTTCAACATAATGTGCATGTCAAATATCAAACTATCATTATCATATGAGATTATCATGATAGTTGCTCAATAATTTTCTCTTGCAAATTCTGTAATTGTCACTATCAAATTAACTTGAGAAAGTGGTAAAATGAGATATCAAAGTATCACTCTCAAATCTTGAGAATAGCATGAAAAAGTGTATTTCAGAATAGCAAGCTATAATATCATGTATCACTCTCATTCTCAAATCTCAGTCAAGTGATTTTATCATGTAACAAAGAAGAACAGACAGCGACAGTGATTGTTTGATATATCATGATAATATCAAAATTCTCCACATAACTACATGTATACAATTTCAAGAGGATTTCCTCTTTTTAATATCTATAATAGGTGATACTTCATTAAATATTCTGATAATATCATGATTTAACACTATATCACAGGGGAAAGAAGAAATTCTTACTTAATTAAATATTCTGATAATATCATGATTTATCACTATATCAAAGGGGAAAGAAGAAATTCTTTCTTCATTAAATATTCTGATAATATCATGATTTATCACTATATCACAGGGGGAAGAAGAAATTCTTACTTAATAAAAATGTTCTGATAATATCATGATTTATCACTATATCACAGGGGGAAGAAGAAATTCTTTCTTCATTAAATATTCTGATAATATCATGATTTATCACTATATCACAGGGGGAAGAAGAAATTCTTACTTAATAAAAATGTTCTGATAATATCATGATTTATCACTATATCACAGGGGGAAGAAGAAATTCTTACTTAATTAAATATTCTGATAATATCATGATTTATCACTATATCACAGGGGGAAGAAGAAATTCTTACTTAATTAAATATTCTGATAATATCATGATTTATCACTATCACAGGGGGAAGAAGAAATTCGTAATTAAATATTCTGATAATATCATGATTTATCACTATATCACAGGGGGAAGAAGAAATTCTTACTTAATTAAATATTCTGATAATATCATGATTTATCACTATATCACAGGGGGAAGAAGAAATTCTTACTTAATAAAAATGTTCTGATAATATCATGATTTATCACTATATCACAGGGGGAAGAAGAAATTCTTTCTTCATTAAATATTCTGATAATATCATGATTTATCACTATATCACAGGGGGAAGAAGAAATTCTTACTTAATAAAAATGTTCTGATAATATCATGATTTATCACTATATCACAGGGGGAAGAAGAAATTCTTACTTAATTAAATATTCTGATAATATCATGATTTATCACTATATCACAGGGGGAAGAAGAAATTCTTACTTAATTAAATATTCTGATAATATCATGATTTATCACTATCACAGGGGGAAGAAGAAATTCTTAATTAAATATTCTGATAATATCATGATTTATCACTATATCACAGGGGGAAGAAGAAATTCTTACTTAATTAAATATTCTGATAATATCATGATTTATCACTATATCACAGGGGGAAGAAGAAATTCTTACTTAATTAAATATTCTGATAATATCATGATAAATTATGCTTATATGATAAAAACCTAATGTGGAATATCAAAAAATCAGTCCCTTATAAAACCATTGATTAATCATGATATTATCAACATTGCTTACAAGAAACATACAAGATATTTCTTGATATATCACAAGTGATAATTAGTCATGATATAGTGATAAACCGCAATGCTGCACCTCTCTCATTGACTGGCAAACATTATTCACTACCTCCAGGGACTTGTTATTCACAAAAAAATAACTCTTGCATGCCTTGCGTGCCTATGTTTTACATGTATTGCTTAGCCTTTTGACCTTATTAATTGTTAGATAACTGTAGTCTATTTAGCGTATCATTTTTTGTATGATTCTGCTCGCAATTCCAGTAGACTTAGTTTATGCTTCGCTTTAATTTCTCTATTTCCGTTTTGTTAGATTTAGGTATTTTGTTTTACAAGAGCTCTTTTTTGTTTTTGATTGATAATATTCGGGGACATTCGATCTTCTGTCGATTATTCTTCAGTTTCGCTTAGTTAATTATTGTAAACACGTATCTTCACACTATCACGCACATTTTGTAGTCAAGTCAATCTATGTATTGCAGTAACTTAGGTTCTGTTTTACAACTGTCGATTAGAACACTGTTCTCCTAGTTTTAGTTCTATATTAATTTGAGTTCACGTATTCGTTTCGTTCGTTTGAGCATAATTTTGACTTCGCGGGTCATGCTCGAGCAATTCTCTAGCTCTGGTTTATCTGTTCGTGAAATAATGCTTCTTGTTTTCTTACTATCCCGAAACTGTTCTAACCTTTTGTCCTTTGACTTGGGAATCCTGCCTTAATCATGTTATAGCTGTCGCATACCGTTTTGTTGTAGAATTTATTCGTATTTTTCAGGACATATTTTGTCATGTTACGCAACTCACTTTTGCAACACGCATCAAGTAATTTTTTTATTGTTTCGCATAAGTTAGTGTCATTACGTCATTTCCGTTCTATTTTCCTTGCGTGACAGAGATTTCTTTTGTTTACATTTCTTAGTTCTTTTGCTTTTGATTCTGTTATTTTCAACATAACTTTTTGTTTGGATTGTTGTACTTTCTAGAGCATTTTCTTGTTTAGTAATTATTTTATTGTCATTATCTCATTTAGTTCCTTAATTATTAAGTTCTCCAGTTCATTTTTATTTTTCTGGCTTGTATACATTTTTCTGTATTACTTCTTATTTAGTCATAAGTTGTAATTACCTAGACTTGACTTTAGATAATTGTGTTTCCTTTCTATTCAAGTGTAATACTTAGTATTATAACGTGATTTTCTATTTAATAGCACTGTCATATTGTATTTCTATTATTTATTTTACACTAAGTCTTGTAGCATTAGTCTAAGGTCATTTTGTATTTTTGTGTTATTCCCTAGGGTTAGTCTATTAGTCGTTCCCATTTATTTATCTCTTTATTTTTGTATTAGTTTTGTTGATGAATTGAATTTGGGCTTTCAATAAATTGCATAAGAACATCCTTTAATCCTACTCGTTCCTGCCAGCCTTTCTGCCGCATCCTGTTACAATGTTATTTGTGTGTTGCAAGTGAAGATGCTAGTGCATTGTAGAGGAAAGAAGTCCTTTGATGCATGTTCCATGTACTTTCTTTTGCTCGCATGTCTGCCTCATGGGTAACCCTCAGACAACTGAAAAGGACTGCAAAAAAGCTTGCAAAAAATGTAACATCAATTGATAGTCACAAGGGACCTCAGAGGTGCAAGGAAGATGGTCATTTTACAAGTCCATACCACCTGCTAGTGGACCTAAACTACAATCCCTAACCAAAGGTCCTTGGGACACTTGACAAAATGACAACTGCTGATGCATTAATGTGAAGTGGGAAGTCGTTATTAAATTTGCCAAACCCTGCTTACCCCAAACCAATGTTGGAGCAGTGGGTTTACTTTGGATGAATCAAAATTCAACATTGTGTTGGGGGTGGAGAGGGGGAGGTGGACAAAAAGACCATATGTTGGCAGAAGTGCAAAGTGTCCAAAGACTTTTGACCCGGATTGTAGTTATAACCAATAATTAGGGGGCCAGGGTGAAAAAAAAACCACTAAATTTAGTCCTATACAAATCCTTTGTAAGATAGAAGCATAACACTTTAACACTTGTTATTATTCAACAAATTGTAACACTATCCAAATATGGTCATGATGCTCTCGATATCTGTCATCCGTAGGTAACAGATATCCGGCGATATACGTAGCTTCGTACGTGGGAAGAAAAAGTGAAGTGAAAAAATGTCGACAGAAAAGTTTAAAAATGTTACGAGCTTGGAAATCAATTTTGTTATCAATTTGTTGAATAATAAAACAATTATTCTGCTCAATCTCGCAGAATATCGTCTGATTTTAGCCGACTCGGCCTACGGCCTCGTCGGCTAAGTATCAGACAATATTCTGCGCGATTTCGCAGGATTATTGCTAAATATGAATCCCTGGGAGCCATGTTTAGTATTGGATGTGAAAATAGTAAGCATGGTGTGTAGAAATTGTACTGCCACCCCACCTGTTTCAGAAAAATTCCATTTTTGAGTGGTTAGAGTGGTCCATTGAAAATAAGTTGCAGGAAATCTGACTAGTGACAGTACAATATACTGGAAGACATAGCTGAAAAATGATCATTATCTCTTTTGCTTTGGTAATAATTAGTCAAATGATGTTTTGGTGTGTGTAAATAAATTAATGATAAATTTGTTTTATTGACATTATAGGAATCATTCTCATCTAAGGCTTCAACATCTCTGTCATCTCCAAGAACAGCTAATCAGGATCTTTTGGGAGATATCAAGGTAAACAAGACTTCTGTTTGGCTTGAAGTTTGTTTTTTTTAAATAATAGAATAGGTTGAAATGAATTATTGGTTTTTAAAGTTTCGAGAATTTAAGGTTGCCCTGAACCCTACATACATATTTTTTTTAAAACTTTGGCAGAAGTTACATTTTATCATGCTTTGATAATATGAAAACAAGGGGATTTTTTAGAAGGTCATACTGTTGCTATGGTAACCTAATGTGTCACAAAATGATAACATGTTTACCAATGATAGGGCAGTTTTTTGATACCATGGTTGTAACATCAAGTGATAAAGAGTGGTTACAACAACCTATCAAATTCTAACTGCTGGAAACTGTTTTGAGCCACCTTAAGTGTCTTTTGAGTTAGATGATCACCACTTTTTAGTATGCTTAAATTGACAGAAGAACTCCTCAACGGGATATATTTTCATCAGTATCTACAACGGGATATATTTTCATCAGTATCTACAATAAGTTAAAACATTGTGTGTCTGCTTGTCTTGTCTCACATATGCTGATAGCATCCATGGATAGCCTCTTTGTTGCTCTTTCCGTGGCCTGTACATAATACAATCTATTTAATTAATTAATGTTAAGTAACATTCTTTTTAGGAGTTGGAAGAGGAAAATGAAATGCTAAATCAAGAATTAAACAAACTCAGAGTTCAACACCAGAAGACTCTAGACAGGGTGACTAGTTTTAACATCAGTTACTTTTGGTATTGTTTATGCATGTATTTGGCGTTGGGGGCTTAAAGTATGTAGCCTCCAACATGTAAGGCGTACTTCATATTTACTGAATTATTTCATATAAACTTCACATCATTTCACTGCACGGGAAGATATGAACTCAATAATAAATTGACCCCGCTCCCAATGTGTGGCTTCATAGCTCAGTTGGTAGAGCATTGCACCAGTATCGTGGAGGTCACAGGTTCGAATCCCGTTGAAGCGCTGAACTTTTCAGGCTTCTTCTTTCCAATTGCTTAAACTGGAAAATTTACTGCAATGATCACTCTTCACTTTCAGAAAGTGTTATAGCATCAGATGTGTTGCACATATTTACATGTAGAACTATTAGCCTACCAAGTTCCAATGGTTTGTGCTGCAAATCGACTGAGTCAGCTCTAGTTATGTACATCAGTTTTGAGACACAGAAACAGCATTTTTAATCCTTCGTGGAATTCATTATGGTGAACCTTAAAATTGTAAGGGTAAAAATTTGATCATAGAATGAAAGTTTATTGTAGTTCGGATTTTGATACACAAATGTATCTCAATTGTTAACACATATGAGAAGTGAATGTTTCCTTCAGCATTGATAGGTCTGTGCTTAGAAAACAAAACGCCTGAGCTGCCTGTTTGTTGGCATTTTGCTTGGACAAAATTCCTGTGGCACTAAAATGCTGCAACTACATGAAAAATAGGCATACTTGTAAGATATATGCTTAATTTTATTCCATCCGGGTGGAGTTTGCTTTTACAAGTCAGTATCTGGGAGTTTCATTGCTATAAGTGAGAAGGCAATCACTGCAAAGATAAAGGAGTTACTTTGAAACTGGAGATATTGTACTTGAGGTCGAAAACTTGTGCCAGTAGGCAGCTTTAAAGCTCTCATTATATTTGCATTCATGAAAATCTTCTGACTTTCCCAAAGCACAGGTGACCCGAACACAGTATCAGTAATAGCATAATCACATTTTACATAATAAATGCGAATTAGTTTCAGGGAAGGGCTCCTACTTTTTTACTACTTTAAAGCAGTATGTAGATTGATCCTTGAGCAGAATAAATTTTTATGATAATGTCATATCAAGAAAAAAAGGGTTAAAACTTACAAAATTTAACTAATATTTCAAGTTATATAGTTTAGAACAAAGCCAAACATTTTCCCTTTTGGATAACAGTCGCCTGAAGCAATCATCAGATCAGTTTATGGAGGTTTATGTGTAGTCTGTTGTATATGTATTTATTGGTTTCAGGTTTGAGATTATTCCCTTTCAGGGCATCATTACTTTTGGAGAGTTGGTGGCTTTGGCATTTGTTAACGGCTTTGAAATTTTATTTGCTATTTCCTGAGGGTCACCAAGTTAATGAAGATTTTGAACTTTCAGTATTTTGAAATGTTTGCCCTCTGTAGTATATTTGAGTTTGTTAAAAGTAAAGAAAGAAGGCATCCTCATCTTGGAGAGGTAATGGTCAGCGCATCAGTTTGAACAGGCTCTTGAGTGACTCAAAAGCCTGATTCTTTAGTGGCAGTCTTAACTGCAGTTGGTACAGGTGTAGTTTGTGGCCCCCCAAACTGATCCTTGTCATTCCTTTCTCATTGCCCACTTACCGTAAACACTGGCGTGTAAGCCGCGCTCGCAGATAAGCCACACCCCAAGTTTGGGAACTCAAATTTTGGAAAAACAATTTGGAAAGAAATTAAAATAAATTGAAAGAGGAGCCTTAAGAAAGATGTCAGTTATTTACATTCATTGTTTCCTCTGAAAGTTTCTACTTGAACGGGCCAACCCGCGCATTAACTAACTAACATTTAAACAGAGAATACTAAAACTCTTACCTATAATTTATTTTAGCTCTGTAATGGAATGAAGATCTGACTTAGACATAAATTTGATCTTTCTCTGGTATTTTTAATCCATTATTTTTCATTATGTCAACCGTTTCTCAATAGAATTTACATACAACAACATGAATGCTTCGGTTTTGGTTTGTTTGTTCGTAGCTTAGTAACCAGGCAATTGATCAGAAGTTGGGAGTACTGGGAACGATGCAGTTTACCACGCGTATTTTCGCTCGCTCTGTCGAAGTTAGCGGCCATCGGCAGCAATGTAAACAATTTTCTGGTGGAAAGAGATTCCCTGCCGAGTGACATTCAGCTGCTCAAGAAAGGCAACATTAAACCAGTTAATATGAACAAAAATGGCTCTTTTAACCATAGGAGCCACCAAACTCGCAAAAGCAAACGTACTGTGGTATAGTCTTGCGTAGTTCTTATCATTTTGCTGCGCAGGTCTATTGAGATTGTAAAATTTCTGCTGAAAAGTGTTAATTTATGCAAATTTATGGCATGGTCTTCAGATGCTCTCGCAGGTAAGCCGCATCCCTGGTTTGATACGAAAATTTTGAGCAAAAAGGTGCGGCTTATACGCCAGTGTTTACGGTAATTGTTGCCTTGGCCCTGAGAACCCCCTCCTTCACACCATGATCACGCCTGGCACTGTGGTCTGGTGCAAGGACCTCCCAGGCATTGGGATTGATTTCAGAGAGTTGCAGGTCGTGCTTGCAAACATCTTTGAATCAAAGGAGTGGTGGGCCTGCACGCTCGCCTTGGCTTGCAAGTGATTGGGTTCCATACGGTGTACATGGCTGAGCCACTGTAGGCGCCTTTGGATGAGTAGTGTAGAGATGCTAGGCATCAGCTGTGTCATCATAGGCGTACACTCACCTAGCACTATATGTTCTAATACACAAATGTTTGATGCTCTTCATTTTAAATGTCAATTTGTCCTGTTACCAAATTCTAGAAATATTTTTATTTTATGCCCATTGTGTAATTCCAGAAAATATCTACCGGTATACCTCCCTCATGGAAGGGATTTTTTCTAAGACCCCCCCACCCCTCCTGGAATTTTCAATTAAGCTTCATACATTTATTTATATTTTTGGCCTTACAAAACCCCCCAACCCCCAGGAAATTCCAATCCCTTCTGTGAGGGGAGTATAGATATTTTCTAGAACTGCACATTTGTAAATAATATCTATTGCTAATGTAGTTTTTATTATCTGTAGTTTTGTATTTTTTAGAGGACCAAAAGTTCATCAGTAATGCCAGTTACTGTTACATGTACGTGTCACCCTCATAAAATAAAGTCTCTGACTTACTACTCGCTCACTTGCTCACCTACGGTCTTCTCATTAATAATTAAAATGTATTCACCTCTTCTACAGCTCCGCAGCTTTGAAGTCCAACAAGAATCTAAGCTGGCTCCCATTGTAACAGATCTTGTCAATGTAAGAAAATTTAAAATGTGAAGCTCAAATTATCAGTTTATACTGAAGTGCTGTCATTACATGTATATTGCAATTTATGATTTTAGATATACCCAGATTTTAGTGTTGCTCAATTATTTTACATTTGTTGTGTGCTAGGCTTGGTTGGAATATGTCATTTATTGCACCCTAATTAGATTTGCAAATATTTTCTCTTCAATGGCTTGGAAAGGGGTTCTTCCAGAAAGCCTTGCATAAGCATGCTTGAAGGGAAATAGAAACCTTGTTTCACAAATTAATCTTGGATTTTTGTCCTTCAAAGTTCACAGTTTCCTCTGAGCACGTACTACACACAATTGGTATGTTTTTTTCAGAAATAGAAGTTATTGTTTATAAAGTTATTTAATGCTGCCTTTGTCAATGATATGTTCAGGGACATGTAGAGGAAGAATTATTAGAAGAGAAGGAGAAAAGAATAGAGGAACTAGAAAAAGAGGTACTCAACATATGCATCGCAGTTGGAGCACTGTCCAATGTACCTACCTCAATGGTGTCATCAGATAACAATTTTTTATGAAGACAATTATTATTTAATTTTCCCACACATATAATTGAAGGGTGAGCGCAAAACCATGCTAAGTGACGATCTTAGGTGGTTTTCTTTTTTTCTGCAAAAGCGCCTGAAATTTTGCATGCCGCTTTCAATTGAATAGAAAAACATTACCCGGTATTTTTTTTCGCTGGTTTGCTCTTCGTTTTCGAGATATTATGTATGCAAAAACTTGTATTTGTTGTCACGCCAGCACGTGACTGCAAAGACGGTAATTTCACTTAAAATCCCGCAAAATATTGATCTTTGCAGCGTGCAACCTTGAAAAAATGCTGATTTGAGGTAAAAACCGTTAGAATGTTGATTCCACGTTAACGTGCGACCGCAAAGACGTTAATTTCACTCAGGTTACAGGCAAATGTTAATTTTACGCAATGCGCAAGCTTTAGACAGTGTTGATTTCAGGTCATTTACGGACATTATAGCGCTGCCCAAGGACTTTGATTTCACTTAGAGAACCGTGAAAAGTTCATTTCACGCAGCATGTAAGCTCAGTTGAAAGGCCACGTGCAAGAATGTCCGCTAGATTTTTCACCGCTGAAATCGAACATGGTCAACACAGCTCCAAACTTCGCATGCCAATTTGTTTATACCTGTAGAAAACTGTCTTGCACTTATTTCCCCTCGTTTCTATTGCGTATTCCAGAAATAAAATATGCTTAAACACTTGTCCGCGTCTTTTGGAACTGCTTTGTTACACAATACTATTAGTGTTGTTTCTCTTTTAAGTTTTTTTCAAATGCTGACTTTAACTCCTAGGGTTAAGAGTTCCCAGTTTTATTAGAGTCAGGGTTAGGGTTACCGCTCAAAACTAGGGTTAACGTTGAAGGTTAGGGTTACAGAACAAGATTAGGGTTAGTATGATTCTTGTTAGGGTTAGGGGTAGCAGTCAAGGTTGAAGTTATTGCTTAGGGTTAGCGCTAGCGCTTATTTTTAGGGTTAGGGGTAGCACTCAAGGTTAAAGTTATTGCTTAGGGTTAGCGCTAGCGCTTATTTTTAGGGTTAGGGCTGGCGTTCAAGGTTAAAGTTATTGCTTAGGGTTAGCGCTTTGGATTAGGTTAGAGTTAAGGTCAGGATACGTTAGTGTTAGCGCAGTGTTAGGCCAAGGAAAACAATCTCGACTTAGGAAATCTAGTGCACGAATCGATGCGTAAATCAAGTCAATGAATAGTGCCTAGAGATAGAGGCTGAACGTTTTGCAAATCGGCTACGTGAGTGACTTAAATGTTTAAATGTTTCTACGTGAAATTATTTTTTTGGTAAAAAACTGCTCGTTCCATGAAATGATTATTTCTGACAACACTGAAAGAGGAAGCCTTAAGCTAACATGCTGCTCATGCTGAAAGAAAGCATATGAAACGGAAAATTTATCAGCAAAGGAACGCTGAAATACAAAGCAAAACTTACATTTGAGCTGAAGTTTCTTCTTCCTAACCTGCGATCAGGCGTTCTTTGTCTTCAGTTTTTTCTTCGCAGCGGGCTCGATCCTGTCACAACTCAAAGTAATCATCTGCTTGGAAATCCACGATACACACTCACAGAACGCTTGCTTGCCAATTTAACCCACCTGCGATTTGTCTTTGGCTTCTGTTTGGCCAGTAAAAATGGCTTTCAATCTGTTTAATTTAGCCGACAACTTTTCAACTCTACACTCGGTACAGGTCAAATTTCAAGGACTTTGCTGCCTGGCCTTTCTCGCCAGTCCCCGGCCGTGTCTGAGTCGCACACTAAGGCGAGCTATAAGTCACGCACACAATGCTCAGAGCGCTTTACGTATGAAAGATTATTATGGGATATCCCAGAAATTTTTGCAGCGAAGGTTGTTGGATGGCTGATTTCAAGAAAATAAGAGTCTAGAAAGCAGTTCTAATTTCCAAAACTGACACACGCTGAAGTTTGGCAAATGAGCCATAAGTCCAGGACGGATGCTTTGTTTTGGAAGAAGAAGCGTTTCTAAACCCTACCACCTGGCTCACTTGTTCTTCAATGGCTAAGTTAACGGCGGACTTAAACCATGATCTCGGAACAAAAACACTTCTCTGTTCTTTGAGCAATGCTGGGTGACTTAACGAGGGTCAAAGGCTTAATGATGCCAAATCTCCTACCAGGCGGGCGCAAATATTCCTTGAATAAGCTTTGAATATCGGTGGAAATAACGAGCAAACTCTGCTTAATTGACAGGTAAGCTCTGAATTTATCGATGCTTTGCGCGCCAAAAGCCGACGTCAAAAAGGCAGCTAAAAAAACATCCCTACCAGTAAAAACGGCAGTTCAGTTACAAAGACACGAAGAAGGATTTTGAAAGAAGAAGAAAAACAACAACAAAAAAAAAAGAAAAGATTTCACCGACCTCGAATCAAGCCGTCAAGTGTCACATCAAAACAAATTCGAATCAGCTTCGTTCGGCGCGTTATCCCATTGAGCTAACGAAGCAGCGGTGAGAAATTATTGTGTTATAGTGACTTGATCCTTTAGCGAAACAAAAGGTTTCTTTTGTTTTTCGTTCAACAATAGATCACTGAGGGTTGTTTGCATACGTAATATCTCGAAAACGAAGAGCAAACCAATAACCTAAAATGGCCTCTCCTGCTCAAATTTCCTCTCGTGGGACTTGCAAGGCCAAGCGTTTAAAACCAACAACATTTTTAGTACATGTGATATGGGAGAAAAAGGCATCAAGTGCTTTCATTGAATAATCAACAAGATACTGGTACATATGTTTAGTATATGCACTTATTAGGAAGTTACAGAGCTAAAGTGAGTTCAGATTCATCTTATGGTCATACAGCTTTTGGTACATGTACAAGTTTCATTACACATGTATATTAGCATAGTTAATACTATTACAATATTTAGAGAGGAAGCATCATCAGCCTTTGCTGGTTTCAATTCAAGTCCTCTATCCTGGTTGAATTAGAATCTGAGATGTTGGTTTTTGTGGAGGGAGGAAAACCAGGTTTTGAGGCCAGGATGAGAACCAACAAAGTTAAGGCACAAGCCTAAATCACTACCACATTTGTGGGAAGCGAGCACTCTTGACACTGCAACATCCCTGTTCCCCTTATAATGTGAACTCCCTTCTATCTACAGGATGAGGAATGAAGCGATTGTTGCAGGGCTTTATATTGCGGAATCTCATGTACTTCAACCAAGGAAACAAGTAAGTAGGACTATTCTGTTTCCAATATCAGGGCGTGACGAATGGTACCTGGAAAATTCAGGGCCTCGGAAATTTTTGTTCCAATCTTGAAATCTCGGAGGCATTATGAATGAGTCTCAAAATCTTGTTTTTCTTGTGTTCCTTTTGGCTTCGGGGTCTCGGAGTCTCGGATTTTTGTTTTTTGGCCAACAGTTTCCAATCAAAACCATGGTAAAATTGTTTATTTGATTAAAAAAGTATGATAGCAGTCTTTCAAATACGTAGGCGAGACAAGTTGGGTATTTAAGTCGAAGATTAGTTGTCATGGCGTAAAATTTTGAACTCTTGACTTATCAATCTTTATTATTTATCTTAGAATAGTCGTGTAGCTCATGTCTCGCTGCAAACAGTTTTTGGAAACCGGAGTCTCAGATTTTGGCAAATGAAGTCTCGGGCTTGGTTTTCTTAGTACAGAGTCTTGTGCTCAGAGTTTGTTAAAGGAGAAGGTCACTCCAAAAGGCATATTATTTTTGTCATCACCAATAAAAAAGTTTATATTGAGTTAAGTTACTTACCGAAGTTTCAGCTTCTAAGGTGCATTCTATCCCAAGTAATTTGTCTCCAAAGAAGCATAAAATTTCAAGACAAGCTATAAGTCACGCGCACAATGGTCACGGCTCTTTATGTATCAAAGATTATTATGGGATATCCCAGAAATTTTTGCAGCAAATGATGGTGAAAATAACAAGAGTCTAGAAAGCAGTTCCAATTTCCAAAACTGACACACGCCGAAGTTTGGCAAATGAGCCATAAGTCCATGATGGATGCTTTGTTTTGGAAGAAGTGTTTCTAGACTCTACCGCCTGGCTCACTTGTTCTTCAATGGCTAAGTTAACGGCAGACTTAAACCATGATCTCGGAACAAAAACTCTCCTCGGTTCTTTGAGGCATGCTGGTGACTCTGATCGAGGGTTGAAGGCTTATTGATGCCAAATCTCCTACCAGGCGGGCGCAAATATTCCTCGAATAAGCGTTGAATATCGGTGGAAATAACGAGCAAACTCCGCTTAATTAACAGGTAAGCCAGCTCTGACTTTGTGTTATCGCTTTACGCGCCAAAGCGTAGGTCACTGACAATGGCAGCTTAAAAACATATCATCCCAGATCCCTACCAGTAAAAACGGCAATTAAATTACAAAGACATGGAGAAGGCTTTTGAAAGAAGAAGAAAAACAGAACGAAAAAGAAAAAGAAAAGGTTTCACCGACCTCAAATCAAGCCCTCGAAGGTCACAACAAAACAAATTCGAATCAGCTTCATTCAGCACTTATCCACGTGAGCTAATGAAGCAGCAGTGAAAAATCATTGTTATAGTGACTTCATCCTTTAGCCAAACAAAAGGTTTCTTTTGTTTTTTGTTTAACAATAGATCTCCAAAAATGAGTCAATTTTGCATACGTTATTTCTAGACAAAGAAGACAGACCCTGCGAAACAAACTTCACAGCAATGTTTCTCGGGTAAAACGAAGCCAACGAAGCACTTTGAAAATGGACAAAAAATCTAGGGGATTACTACTACTACCACTACCACTGCTGCTGCTGCTGCTGCTGCTGCTGTTGTTGTTGTTGTTGTTGTTACTGTTGTGTCGGCATGGCCTCTGAGTCAATAACCCCTTCGGCCTCACGGGCTATTGACTCAGAGCCTCGAGGAATACATGTAATTGTTAATAATAATAATAATAATAATAATGATAATGATAATAATAATAATAATAATAATAATAGTCATAATCATAATAATACTAATACATGTAATAATAATAATCATCATAATCATAATAATAACAATAATAATAATAATAATAATAATAATAATAATAATCAACTTTATTTGTGGAGGGTAGCACAAAACAATAATCACTGATAGGCTGGTGGCCCTTAGTTTTCATAGATAGACCCCAGACATAAAAGAGATTTATAATTATTTGCAACTGATTGCTTCCTTTTTTACAAGACGTTTGTCACTGTCAAGCATTGGAGAAGCCCTCAGAAAGGTGATAAAAATGGATTTAGTTGTGACCGTATTGTTTTACAATAATTCCACATCCAGTAATTAATTTTTCCTTCTAGTCAAACATCTGATAGCCAACATAATTTTCTAGATACTGGTCTAAGATAACTACTGTGCAAATACTGTAACTTGAAGTTCTAAATGTTTGAATTGCATCAATATGTTTGTACTGTTCAGGTAAACTATAACGGTAACATAAATTCATATTTTTAATACTCTTGTTACAAGTACATCGCTGCAAGAGGTTTCATTCTGATGTGGCTGCTAGTCCTTAAGGAAAAGAAAAACTAAGTGCAACCCATCCAAGCAAAATTAGTAATTTGTATAGTGCAATTTAGATGTCTTTAGTGTCCTTACTCGTCTTGTGGTATGTTGTTCAAGGGACAATACCACAGATTGGACAGATATCAAGAAGATGTTTTTGCAGTCTTGGAAAAGGCTAGAGAGATCAGCCGTTCAGATTCAGAGGTGAGAGATTTCATCAAACTATACTACCTTCTTTATGTTTTCTTTTTTACTGGCAGATGCTTTCAAGTTTTTTCTTAGGAAGGACATTCAAGATCATGTATTTTGATAGGCTTAGAGCAGGTCTCCTACTATCAGTGACAAAATGTAGCTGATAGAAGATGACCAGTACTGAGGTTACTGGAATTGGCGGGATGGTTGGGTTGGGTAAAATATTTTACCACCCAGGGAGAGGACACAGTGGGAACTTTTAATAGTTTTTTAGTTGTTTGAGTAGGAATGGTCTTTTTTATGTCTTTGGAAAAATTCTAGTTGGTTTCTAGTATTTTTGCTTTGGACCAAGCTGATATCCCTTTGAGATTTGGATATGAGTTATGTTGCCTGTTTTGAGGCTTGAAGCTTTTTGTTTGTGTCCTGTCAACATTTGTTTTCTCCTGTTAGATACATTTTGTACAGCTGCTACAATGCATGATGATTATAATTCAAGAAATGGCTTATAAGGCTTTTCATAGAGTTACTTGGCTTTTTGGCTTTCTATGCCAATGTCTTGTCAAAATCTGCAATATTCAGGGTTTGAAAAATATTTATGTGGGGCACTTCCCCAGTTGCAGAGGTTTTCAAATGCACTAATTGCGGAGCTCTGGCGGCCCTTTGGGCCACCAAGCAGAGCCCCATACTCATATAGGAGAGAAAAGGAAACCCATGACTTGATTTTCACATGGTGGCTAGCGGTATTGCTCTTGGGCGCGTACACACGACGGCGACGACAAGGACGGTGGAGTTGTGCAAGATGGCAGCCATACTCCAAATAATAGGCTGACAGACATGCAGCCTTGGTTTACCATGTATTTTTTGATATATGACATCATGTTATGATCAATTGACACCTGTCAAATCAAGTTATCTGCTGACCAGTATCACGTGACCATATTGCAGGCTCAAGTTTATAGCTCATAGAGATCACATGTTTTATTAAAGTTGACTGCTGACCAAGTACTGGTTTTGAATTGGATCGCAGGCTCATTTCAGGTTAACTCTTTGAAAACAGAGCCAGGTTGTTCAGAAGCCTCTTAACTCTATTCCAGGTTTAAAAGTAAACCAAATGAAAGCTCTTTCTTCTCTACAAACGTCTTTTGTTTACAGCTTTTTTTGTGAGTGTATCGGGTTTTGTGGTTATTAAACTCAAAATATAAGGCCAAACAATATGCAGAAAACCTCACCGCAAAGTTATAAAACTCAAATCAAAATTCAACTTTATCCTGGGTAAGACTTATCGGGCTATAGGAGTACCGCTTTTAGGTTGACCTAAATCTGTATATAATTCATGAACCCGAAAGTGGAAATCGTTCACTGGCATGTTTGAATGTAATAAACCCATCTGAATTGCTTGTAATATTAACACTTTCTATTTCCTATTTCCTAATTACAGTGCATGCCTCAGGCATCTTCAAAAATCCTTGTGTTTGGCTCCTTGAACTTTAAAAAGCATTTTGCCTAGCTCCAATAATTCATTTTGAAGTCTGTAAAGTTGAAAACAAGCGAAATATAAAACAATTTAGAAAGAATTGGCACAAGTAGAATTAATTTTTCAAAGATTACAAAAATTGCACAAGCCCATAGGGCAAGTGCCATTTGTAGTCTTTGAAAAATTTACGGGTTCTCATTTATGCCAAATTGCACGAGAAAAATCATTTTTATTACTTGTTAATAATATACAAGTGACAATTTCTGTCATGCTTCAGTATTTTATGTGACAAATGGAGGCAACAAGCTATGTCAACTTTATTGGATTAAAATTTGACAAGTGAAGTCAAGCGTAAAAATTCCTTCACTCTCTCCAAGTCATGTATAAAAACTGAGTAGTTTCTTTTTACAATGAAATGCAGTCTTTACTCACAGTTGAATTGAAGAACTTGACCACAAGCAGAGGAAAAATTCACTTGGTTTTGATGCTTTGAGAAACTGTGTGCAAGAAACTATTCAACCTGGAAAAAGTTATTTTGACCAAAATACAACAACTGAGAAATGAAGCTAAAATCTACAAGGAAACGGAATTTCTTAGCTCTAAAGGACATCTTTTTTCCTGGTTGCTGCCTGACTTTAAACATGGAGAGATCCTATATAACGAGGCTGAGGTGTTCAGCCTGTCAATCACAAATCCCAACCGACAGCTAATGCTCCCATTTGATTGGCTTATTCTCTCAAGGGTAATTTTTGCGAGTTGCCACAAGATTCTGTTTTTCTGCCAGTTTTCTGCGGTTGGGAAATAAATTTGAAAACTGAAATTCGTAAAAAATATAAACAGACTGCAAAGGTAATATATTTTATCTACAGTAATATGGTTATTCTTTAGCCAGTTATCTAAAAGAGATTCCGTAAGGTCAACATTAGCTGCTGCTCTTGCAGCTAAAATTCAGTCCACCTTTTACGAACCTGATCAGTTTTTTTTATGGCATTCAGCCTTGGATCTTCCATTTCCTTTCTAACGTCAATATTCGGGCGAATTCTCACTTTGCCATTTTTCAAGTTCTGTTGTTTCTTTGTAGCACTTGTTGTTTCCAATTTCTTTGCTCTGAATATGAAACAGTTTGAGGAATAACTCAGTGTTGTTCAATTTGCATTTTGTTTACACCATCATAATGCTCATAAACCTGAATAATTTTAAATGTCCCACCAAAATCCGTCTGTGTTCACAGGCTAACCAAAACCACCTCATACGAGAGATTACGTTTCTTTCTCAGCGTGCTGAGATACATGTAAATGGAACAGATAGCTCGCAGGCACCAGCTTTGTTATTTTAGTTAGCGGTGCAATTTGAATGTTCCAGGTGAAGCAACAAAGATAATTCATTGTTTTTGTTCTTCCAAAGCCATCATTGAAAGTGTTAATATAGTGTTATTTTCACTGTATTTTTATCATTTACCTTATATTATTCTACTTAAATGACTCTGTTGGTTTGACGAAAAAACGCGATTTCTCCACGACTTCTATGTTATGCAACCGTTATTCTGGCTTTCCACCATTGCACAGGAAAGCCAACAAAGTGCTTCAAGGGGGTGTGTCCTTGCCTTTTATAGGATCGCTCTGTGTTTAACTTCTTCACTGGACGTTTTACAGGTTAATCAGATTTGCCTCTGGAAGTCCTCTTGGAAGTGTTTACCGTGTTTTGTTGGGGAATGACCTTCCTAATCTCTAAGCTTGCTGTTTCAGTTCTTTCACAAAAGTAGAATGCTTGCACTTTTCATCTTCAAAAGTAGGTTGGGGCAGGATTTTAGGTCTTGTTGGGTCCTGCGCATTTTATTTTGTGGTACTGAAGAACTTTAAAATTGACTTTCCAACTGGTATTGCAGTTGTGATTGGCACCGGCATATTTCCATTCACTCAAGCTCAAGTTTATGTTTTTGACCTCACGGCTTTTGTGTGTACCTACTTCGCTTTTAAGTAGTTAGTTTAGTAATGTTGTTGAGCTTTGCACTTTGCTTGATTATAAGGTAATAGTATTGAAATGTAGTTAAAGAGTCTGAAGAGTTCAAATCTTTGTTTGTTTTTTTGCCCACCATTTTGTTTGTCCGAGCTCAAAGCAGGGGCTGTCAATCATATTCAAACTCAATTACACCTTTTTGCACTGATTTAGGATTAATTGACATGTTCTTAACCAATCAGAATGCAGAAATTGTTGCTTGTATATTATTAAGGTGGTTTAAAACATAGTTTCAGTGGAGTTAAAATGTCTTTGTTTGAATGAAAACTTTATTTTCTGCTAAAATCCATGAACATTGGTAGTTTTTGATGACTTGCTAGTCAATTTCTTTTTGATGTTAATAACACTTTTTATTTCGGGTGGCAGCCCCCAAGTACAAGTAAGCTTTTATTTTTACCAGAAAACTTCTCTGTTTTGCTGAAGATCAACAGGGATTTAGTTGGGGCTTCATGTTTTCATTAGAAATATACAGCTTCTTTTTGCATGCAGCTTCTACAGTTATGATACAATCCACCGTAAGGAAAAAGATGGCGACTGGTACATTTACCTATAATGCTTTGCACACGAAACTCTAAAAGAGCGTATAAAAACACAAAGGAAAATTGTGAACCATTCAAACTCGACAAGAGCAATGCTGTTAGCATAGGGCAGAGTGTCCTTAAACCATATCTTTCTATATGCCCAGTGGGCTTAGTTTGGTTGGCAAGGTATTGTGGTAAAAATAATGTACAGCCGCCATCTTTTTTCTTACAGTGGATTATGTTCAAGTTTAATTTTATACAATAAAACTGGTAAACGCTCGCATAAAAATTCTGCAATTTTAAGAAATATACATGGTGTTTTCATGCTGAACACGGAAATTTTAATTGCAGAAAGAAATTTGATCAGGGCACACTTTGTTTACGTGCTAGGTATAACCATTTCTGAATTGTGGACAGGTGCCACTCAATCAACAAAACAACACTATAGCTTGTAATTTTCATCATGCTTCATCTAAACACTTTTATTTTACCTATGTGCCTAAAATTTACTCACTTCAAAACTTGTTCTCAAAAACGTACTCAAAGATGGCTTGCTTGGGCTCTTGCCCCTGGACAGAGAAAGGAGAGAAAGTTACTTGTGCCAGAGAAAAATGTACTTGTCCTGGACAAGTGGATGGTGTTTTTTTGAGCCCTGATACTGATGCTTTTTAATCTGATAACTATGATATCAAAAGGAAGACTTGTTGGCTAGGAGAGTTTTGGTGTGAAATTTTCTTCCTAATAAGCAAAAAGTGCGAGTATTAATAGTCAACATTCATGTTTTGTTAATTCTTGTTTCAGGCCTCTATTGTCACTCTTAAATTTCACAAAGATTCCTTGATAACAGTTTGAGTCAAAGTAATGATCTGTATTCTGCAGTGGCATAGACAGAAGAAAATTATTACTGAGGCAGTGTACTGTCTTGATAAGTAGTTTCTTAGAAACCGATTTTGAATTATGAACTACAGTAGCGCTAAAAAGTCACGACGTTCCATCCTTTCTGAGGTAATTTTCAAGTGAGTAGAGTTTTCTAAATTAGCATAAATAGTTTAATGCAAATTTAATGGCACTGTTTAGCGTTGGTCTCTGTTTTTTTGATAAAACATTTCAAAACTAAGACAGTCAAATTTGTTCTTACACTTTCTTAAGATTCAAAAATTCTGTGCAGTGTCTACTGGCTCCATATCGTGCTGCTCTCTAACGTGGTTTCCCATTGCTAATCCTTTGTGTTCTTCAATTCATTGGTGTAGGTGTCAGCATGTATAGCCAGCATAGCCTGCATCACACAGGCCACACTGAATAAAAATACACAACGCATTGTTGACTCACAAGAGGTGGCTCGTCTTCCCTGACCTTAATTTTATCCTTGATCTTTCTACTTGTGTAAAGTTAACTATACCAGCCAACTTTTTTTCTGTAAAATGCGTGAGATTTGTTTGCCCCACGGAACCTGAATTTCCAAAAAAATTACTGAAGGCTTCCGAAAATTGCCGAAATTTCCGGAAGACTTCCAAAGATTGCCTAAGATTTCTGACGACTTCTGAAGATTGCTGAAGATTTCCAGACAACTTCCAAAGACAACCCAAGGTGTAGAAAGATTTTCAACAACTTCAAAACAGGCCAACGATTTCCAAAGGATTTCCAACCAATCTTGAGCATTATTAAAGAGTTTCGAAGAGGTTCTGAGGACTTCTCAAACGTTTTCACTTGCTATTGTCAGTTATTGTCACTATTGTCAGTAATTTCACTCGCTATTGTCAGTTAGGCGTGAGAAATTGGTCTGAATGCGTGAGATCACTATTTTAGATCCGCATGCATGAGACTCGCGCATAATGCATAAGAGTTGGCAGGTATAGTAAAGTGGTCATTCTTGATCTTTCTACTTGTCTAAAATAGTTTGTACTGTTCATGATTAAATTCGCTTCCTAGGTATTTAGCAGTATTTTACCCCCCTCCCCCAACAAGAAAACCATAAAATTGTGACAAACAACAACTGAGGCAAGTGCCTTTGTTAGACTCGTACTGACTGCAGCTCTGGTATTTGTTGTTTGTCTAACAGATGTATGATGATGCAGTGGAATTACAACGATTCTTTGTGATTCAGAGGGACAAGCTTTGTAAGGATGGAGAGAGGTTTGTTTCTCCAGCCCTTGTTGTTATCAAAAGGCATCTTCTTCAAGAGCTGGATGAAGAAAGAAAAGCAAAAATTGAAGCCGAGGGGAAGGAAGATGAAAAGCAAAAGGAGCTGGAGAGAAGGGAAGGAAAACAACAGCTTCAGGCAAGTTACAATAAATAGTTTAGTATGTTGACTGGCTGGAAAAGGTTTCCACCTAAGGAACAACATCTTTTGAGAACCCAACACTTTATTCTCAGCCAACAGGGTCCATGTTCATTTAACACACACACTACACCCCATGCAGAATACCGCTGACCCTTGCAGATAATTATGTCATGGGTTGAATGCTAATGAAATTCAATTTCCCTTTGAAAAGTGTATGACAAGTGTCAAGTAAAATGTGACGAAGACCCAACAACTGAAAATCTTAATGACTTGGAAATAATTCAGACCGAGTATGATCGCCATTATGATTATATTACCCAGGGAATAATTATAAGATCCAGAGTTAACTGGTACGAACAGGGGGAGAAAAGGAATAAGTATTTCTTAAACTTAGAAAACGCCAAAAAGAAAAAGAGTTCAATAAGGAAATTATCTTTGGATAATGATAAAGAAACGACAGAGCCAAAGGAAATAATGACTGAGATTCGACATAACTTCTATTCAAAACTTTATGATAAAGACTCCTATAATTTGGGTGAGAACTGAATTACACAATTCCTTGACAAAACAAATACTAAGAAACTATCCAATGACCAAAAAGAGGTTTTAGATAAAAAGCTCACTACATCCGAACTTCACCAAGCATTGAAAACGTTTCAAAGAAACAAAACACCAGGAAATGATGGGTTAACTGTGGAGTTTTATTTGGCATTCTGGCCCTTTTTAGGGAAATAACTCGAAGATTCCCTAAATTTCGCTTACGAACATGGCCAACTTTCTACCTCCCAAAAACAGGCAATGATTACTTTGTTAGAAAAGAAAGATGAAAATAGAAGATTCATTAAAAATTGGCAACCTATTTCTTAAATTAATGTTGACGTTAAAATTGCATCCACTGTAAGGCAATTCCTAGAAGATTAGAAACAATTCTTCCGGAACTTATTCATCACAATCAAAATGGATTTGTCAGAGGAAGATCAGTTTTTGACGCAGTTAGAATGATTGACGATCTGCTTGAATTGGCGCAAGTAACAAACAAGTCTGGTATACTTGTAGCAATAGACTTTGAAAAAGCCTTTGACTCTCTAGATCACATGCATCTGTTAAAGGTGTTGGAGAAACTTAAATTGGACATATTTTTACAATGGATAGACCTTTTATACAAACATATCAAGCTGCGTTTTGAACAATGGATTTACCACTGATCTCTTTCAAGTGCAGCGTGGTGTATGGCAAGGGGACCCGTTATCGCCTTTATTATTTATTCTAGCTATTGAAATACTAGCAACCCAAATCGGATGAGACGATAACATTCATGGAGTCATGGTCAAAAACAAGGAAATTAAATTAACATTATTATTTTGCCGATGACATGACCTGATTTTTAAATGATATAAATTTGTATTTACAACTATGTAGATTGCTGGAAGACTTCTATAAATACTCTGGCCTTTGGATCAACAACGACAAAATTGAAATCTTTGCAATCGGTTCTTTTAAACTCGCGCAACACGACTGTATCCACAACGTGCGAACATCAATTAAGATATTAGGTACTTTTTTTGATTACCATAAACCGTCATGGAACAAAGCCAATTTTGAATCAATTCTCAAGTCCATTCAAAGGACCCTCAATATGTGGAAGCAGAGAGGCCTTACTTTACTTGGAAAAGTTCAAATAGTAAAGACTTATATCATAGCAAAGCTTTTGAGTAAAGTAGCATTAATATCGGTGTCAAATGATCTTATTAAGGAGAGCGCCCCTTTTGCTAAGGGGCACCGGTGTGGATGAGCTTGGATTGGGGTCACACTAGGGTTCATGTGGATGTGTAGCTGAAGGCCTAAAGTTCCTAACCCTGTATGGACATCTTTAAAGGCATCCATGAATATGGCTTTGGACAGTTTTTCCCAAGGGACAAGCATATGGGACACACCCACCTCACCAGCCATATTCCCCTTTACGCTAACTATTTCTTCATTGGTTACAGTACTGTAAACTATTCTAGTACCTTCACACATACCATTCACTGGAGAGGTGCTGGTATTTTCCTCAGTCAGCTTAAGTGCTTCTGAAATCCATCAATAGATAAGAAAAAATAACTTTATTTATACATGGTTTTTACATCAGTTAATGGGCCCTTTGCAGCTGGGGTCACGTGACCATATTTTTCCTAAAAATCTTTTGTATTATGGGCTATAACTTAAAGAATGCCAGAAATGGAAAGAGCATATAAAAAATACCAAAGTGGCAAACTTTGAGGTCCCTAGCATTAAAGAATGAGATTTTATGGCGGTTTGAATTTCAAAAAAAATAAGAAGATTTGTATGGAAATAGTTGCTGGAGAGCAAGGCCTTGCTCTCCAGCAACTTTTTCCATACAAATCTTCTTAATTTTTTTAAAATTCAAACCGCCATAAAATCTCATTTTTTAATGCCAGGGGCTTCAAACTTGGCCGTTTTGATGTTTTCGACACGCTTTTTCCATTTCTGGCATTCTTAAAGTTGCAGCCCATAATTTTATGAAAAGTAGGTCACGTGATGGCTTAGCTGCAAAGGGCCTATTAAGTTACTGGATTATCTACTTATCTACCTCACTACAACAGAATTTAATAATCAATGTGAAGAGTGATCATTGCAGTAAATTTTCCAATTTAAGCAATTGGAAAGAATTGCTTAAATTGGAAAATTTACTGTGATGATCACTCATCACATTCATCTACTACCACAGTACAAATATGAATTATTTCATATATGCTTCACAGAATTTAATAATAACAATTCAAATTAAAAAATAAATAAAATTTCTGCTTTTCATGAAGGCTGTGTCTAAAAATTGACTTAATATTAAGATATTACTTTAAACTGTGGCAAGTTACATGTAATTTAGATTTTAAATCGGTCAGTGAAGATGCTTGTCTTAGGTTTATAGATAAGTTGTCACACAACTGAGCTCTGCTCTGCAAAAAACTTCTCTTGAGATAATCAGTTTGAGGTTGTGAAAGAAAGGATTTGTTTTCAGTATCCCTTAAACAATAAGCACTTAATTGTCACAATGTACGATGTTCAACAGCAATTAAACCACACTAAAGAAATACATGTTTTACTGCTTATCAAAATATAATACTTGAACGCTTACATGGTACAGGTGCCAGTTAGTGACGAAGCTTGTGAACTTGAGCTGACATACAAAGATATTCAAATACATGTTGGAGACTTTGTGTTCATAGAACCAAGGTATTTAAACTTCTTTTGTACCTTTCACTAGGTCAGCATGCTTGTGCGTTCTGAAGGGAAAACGTCTTTGTTAGGGGTTTGAGACATGCTCATGTTTGGGTATTATGGACCCCTTATTGGGTAAAGGTAAAGAATCCAATCCTACCTATGCGTCGGCCAATGCATTGGTCGATTGTGACACGTCAGCCCTTTATAACCTGATAATGTACAGGATGTGTCAGTGGCGTGTCGGTGACTCACTTGGGCCTTATGGAACTGTTACAATACTAAGCATACCTTTTTCAAACTGAACTGAAACGTCTTCAACGAAGAACTTTCACTACGTAACTGACGTCCAAATCTTGTGATGAAAATAAATAACATGTGAGACCGTGAATGGGAAAACGTAAACTAACGCTTTACCCTTAAAGGGTAAAAAATAAAGGGATTGTAAACGGATGGTAAACAGTTTGGCGAAACATTTAAACGATCTCCATAACCGTTTAAACGTATGGCCAAGATCGTTAAACGGATGATGAAAGTCCAAAAACGGATAGCTTGACATGTTAAACCGATGAGAAAAATTCATAAACGGAAAGCTCAAATCGTTAAATGGTTGATCAAAGTCCAAAAACAGATTGCTTAAAACCTTGAACAGTTGAGCAAAATCCATAAACGGATGACTAAAAACATTAAACAGTTGAGCAAAATCCACAACCGGATGGCACATGTTTAACGGTTGAACTCGGAAATAGATAATTTAAACGGAAAAATATGATGCACAGCCGTTTTATTCTTAGGGGCAACTTAAGTTTAATGTGAAGACAGATAACTTATGTACCTTCAATCTTTTGTTTCTGTTTCATTCAAAGATTGATCAAAAGGGCGATCGCCAGTGATGTCACATTTACAGTCCTTCAGCTTTATAGTCAACTGAATCAAGACAGCACAGTGCATTCGACAAATTGTTCTATGCTGAAGTACACAAGTCCTAAGAACCCTCTTTCTGTGGCTTTTCTTTCAAAAGGAGTTTTAATCTCCTAGCGCTCTGGAGAACTATAAACCAAAGGCAAAAGGAACATTTTTAGCTGTCACATACATTGCAATCGCAAATCACGAAGAAACTTGCGTTTCACGATCGGATTCTATTGGGCTAAAAGTGTTGGTCGATTGCACCGTGTCAAGTTAGTTATTCTTTGAATTCTGACCTAAGTACTCAATATCTTATCGCAGAAATGCTCCTCTGTTAAACTGACGAAACTGCTTGTTACATGTTTTTAAAAATGCCCCTTGAAAATCGTTTTACGTTAACTTACCGTTCGAATGACTTTTTAGTTCTGTTTGTGACATTCTGAAAGCTCATCCGCAGTCACGCTGTTACTCCACCCTGATTGGGTAATGCTAAAGAATGCATCCAATCAGGGTGGAGCAATCAGCGTGACTCTTTCTCCTTGGCAAACGAAATCTCGGCCACGAATGCTGGTTGCTTCGACAGCAGCATTTCTCGAAGTTATTTGGCGGTTAGCACTTGGATTTTAAATGGATCTTCAATTGAATGCCATGAAAAGAAGCATCAACCTTTCAGTTTATCTTGTGTTCGATTTGGAAGTCGGGCAATTCAAATTTCTGAATGAAAATCTCCTTGGCACTCGAGGAGTCCAAAATCATTGAGCGAGCCTTCGATCCATTTTCCAAGTTGAGTGGCTCATAGCCACTTTGATTCTTCGAGCTCCAAAACGGATCAGATGATCGTTTAAACGTTTAGTCTAAAGCGTTTAAACGTTAAATAAGTTTAAAACGTTAAACAGATGTCAAAACGGTTTAAACATTATGTCTCAAGAGTTAAACGGATGGCATTTTTTTTAAAACGGATATGTAAACCATTTTAACGTTTTGCCCAAAGCGTTAAACATATACTAGTTTTTTTAAAAACGGACAAGCTACCCATTTAAGGTGGCTGAAAACAGTTTCCAGTACTTTCCAAGACTCCCAGTTTGATGGGTCATCACAACCACTCTATACCAGTTGATGCCAATGGTATCAACAAACTACTACCATGGTATCAACAAACTACCCAATCTTCGGGGAACAAGTTGCTGTTATTTTTGTAGCACAATAGGTTACCATAAACACACCCTTAATTTTTAGGTTTAAGCGCTTATTACTCAAAAACGAGCTTGGTGACCCCCATTTTTTATTATCGAATTGTAATCAGCATGATAAGATGCAACTTTTTGCAAAGTTTAAAAAAATTATACGAAGGGGGTTCAGAGCCACCTTAAATTTTCGAAAATTTAAGGTGGCTCTGGACCCCCTTTCGTAGATTCTTTACCTTTATCCTGTTTAGTTGTGTGAAATGTTACAACATTTATGATAACGCATCCCTATTTAGTTGATAAGTACATCTCAAAAGTTCCACTACATTGATACATACATTAAAGTTGATGTAAAATAACAATTTGTTTACTTTTAAGGGAAGAGAAACTCCAGCCGCATATTATATCAGTGGAAAAGCTTTACAAAGATAGTAATGGTGAGCAGGTGAGATATGAATTTAAGAAACTACTATTAGTACTATCCTATCTAGGAGATCATGATCAAGAGAGAGAATTTCCTAATCAAAAATTTGGGTTACTTTTGTAATGCCCTCTTAAAGTGCAAGTTATTATTGACAGTTAAACATGGAGCGATCCTATAAAAGGCAAGGGCACACCCCCTTGAAGCACTTTGTTGGCTTTCCTGTGCTGTCGCATAACATAGAAGTCGTGGAGAAATAGCGGTTTTTTTCTTTTTCGTCAAACCAAGAGTCATTTGCGTAGAATAATATAAGGTCAATAAAAATGCAGTGAAAATAAAACTTATATTAACACTTTAGGTGATGGCTTTGGAAGACCAAAAACGATGAATTCTCTTCATCGTCGCTGCACGTAGAACATTCAAATTGCGCTGCTAACTAAAACAACCAAGCTGATGCCTGCAAGCTATCTGTTTCCATTTATCTCAGCATGCTGAGAACGGAACGAAATCTTGTTAGCCTGTGAACACAGACGGATTTTGGTGGGATATTTAAAATTATCCAGGTTTACGAGCGTTATGATGGTACAAACAAAATGCAAATTGAACAACACTGAGTTATTCCTCAAACTGTTTAATATTCATAGCACAGAAATTGGAAACAACAAGTACTACGAAGAAACAACAGAACTTGAAAAATGGCAAAGTGAGATTTTGCCTGAATATTGACGTTAGAAAGGAAATGGAAGACTCAAGGCTGAATGCCATAAAACAACCGATTAGGTTCGTAAAAGGTCGACTCAATTTTAGCTGCAAGAGTAAAACAGCAGCTAATGTTGACCTGACGGAATCTCTTTTAGATAACTGGCTGAAGAATAACCATATTACCGTAGATAAAATATATTACCTTTGAAGTCTGTTTGTATTTTTTTTTACGAATTTTGGTTTTGAAATATTACTTCTCAACCGCAGAAAACCGGCAGAAAAACAGAATCCTGTGGCAACTTGCTATAATTAGACTTGAGTGAATAAGCCAATCAAATGGGAGCATTGGCCGTCCGTTGGGATTTGTGATTGACAGGCTGAACACCTCGGCCTCGTTATATAGGATCGCTCTGTGTTTAAGCTCTAAGCTTGTGTTAACAAGAAAATAAAAATCATTAAAGTGGTATTAGCTAATGCATTTTTGCAGGATGTGTGATAAACACCATCTCTTTAATCAATTGTGACTGTTCACAGGAAAACATACTTAACGCTTATCCCTTAAATGGCTAAAAACTAATGGATAACTAACAGATAGTTAACAGCCTTCAAAGCGTGCTAACGTTCTAATGACTAGCAAGTTTTGCCTAACAGCTCATGACAATGTTCTAACGCTCTGCCCTAATGGTCTAACGGCTAAGTAATCTTGCTTAACACCTCATGAAAACGATCAGCGACCGTTTAACGGCTGTGAAAAAATCTAACAGATAACCATGAAAGTGCATTAGTTCACTCGCTTTAATACCCATTACCATGCATTTGCACTGTAGCTTATGAAGTGGAAATCAGGCCGAGACAATTAGCTCATGTCTTGCAATACATGGATTTCTTTACTTGTAACATTGCCAGGCCATTCTAACATATGACAAACAGTTACATTGCTGTCTAAGGGATGCTATTTTTTTCAAACGGCTAAGAAATATTAGGCTTTGCGTTCTAACAGTATGATGCTAGCGGCTAACGGATACAGGCTAACTGCCTAATGCTTTCACTTTCCCCTCTAACGTTTTGACTTTTACTGCTATTTTTACACCTCTAACATTCATGAGGAAATTTTCTAACGGGTAACTAACAGATGGTTAACGGATGTTGATGTATGTAAATTCTATTGAGAAACGGTCGACATAATGAAAAATAATGGATTAAAAATACCAGAGAAAGATCAAATTTATGTTTAAGTCAGATTTTCATACCATTACAGAGCTTAAATTATAGATAAGAGTTTTAGTATTCTCTGTTTAAATGTTAGTTAGTTAATGGGCGGGTTGGCCCGTTCAATTAGAAACTTTCAGAGGAAACAATGAATGTACATAACTGACATCTTTTGATTTATTTTAATTTCTTTCCAATTTTTTTTCCAAAATTTGAGTTCCCAAACTTGCGGTGCGGCTTATCTGCGAGTGCGGCTTATACGCCGGTGTTTACGGTAATGTCTTTCTGAGAATTTAACTCCTTCATGACATGTTTGACCTTTTGCTGCCATTCGTTGTCAGGTATTTCTTTGTTCAACACAGTTTTTCCATAGTTTTTTCTCCGAAGCTTAGTAATCAGGCATTAAATCAAATGAGGAAAACTGGATACCGGAAGTCCGAAAACTAGAACCCAGGCCCATCACCAGAAGCTGCATGGTGTGCCTGGAGGTATAAAATTTTTTAGGAACAAAAAGGTGTGTTTTGGTCGCTGTTTTGGGTGAATAACTTCTTCAAAATGATCAATCTTTTCGCTATTTTTGCTTCTGAGGATGGTAAGCAGTTGCTTTCTCGCTTATTATGTGGCAATTTTCTCATTTCGTGTGGAAAAATGCCCCAAGGATGTGGAGGATGAGGAAGTAGGCGAATTATGCAGATCCGCACCAGCGCATCCTGTCAGATGCCCCGTAAATTATCTAAATACTCTCTTACAGAATTTGTGTTAGTTGAAGGTAATTGACTTGACTTGAGTTTTATCTTAGCGAGCAGCTAACATCATTAATTTTAAATAAATTTGTTATTTTCTGCCTCAAAAGTGCCTACTGTTGGCTTATCAAGGGAGATTAACATTGTTGTGTGCATTGTTATGTTCTTGTTATCAGTGGCTTTTTGGGAGTTGGTTCTACCGGCCTGAGGAAACTTTTCATAATGCTACACGGAGATTCTTGGAAAAGGTAACCATACAAACATGTACATTTTTGGGCATCTGTGATGTTAAAAATTGTGGCCACCAAAAATAATAATTATACATGTTAAGGTAATTTATGGCAGAGAAGAATTATAATTATTTGTAATATAGGATTTGCATTCAAACAGTAACCCAACTGAAATAACACCCTGTGAGAAAGCCAACAATAAAGGCTGTAAGTACTATCATATCCTGATGATAACTGAGAACAAACCAGCTGTTGCTGTAATGGCAGTACAAGCAAAGACAGTTTGCATTCTTAGACAAGTAATTTAACTTGCTTCTTCTTATACATGTAGCTTTTGGAAAACAAATAAGAGAACATTTTTCTCTGTATTTCTACAATTTTAAAAAAGTTTTCACGTAATATTATTGTAACAATCTTTGTCAAGGTTACTTCCCACCTTTGTGGGTGTCTTTGGGAAAAAAATTCATACACGTGCCAGTTTCAATTAAACCCTAACAAACTACATATGTCAGAAGAAAGCTTAATAAATGTAATAATTAAAATATAATGTAAGTGGGTTTTTCCTTTAGGAAGTGTCAGGAG
Organism: Platygyra sinensis; assembly: GCA_019787425.1. Classification (NCBI taxonomy): domain Eukaryota; kingdom Metazoa; phylum Cnidaria; class Anthozoa; order Scleractinia; family Merulinidae; genus Platygyra; species Platygyra sinensis. The sequence goes on from JAHPZR010056321.1 coordinate 73,184, forward strand.
CCAGCAATGGGTGAATCAAGTGTGGGTTATTCTATTGAATTTTCTGGTTATCGTAGCAAGCAGCACAAGACAAATGGCTGCACAGTCTTGTTCACCAAGTGAAGAGGCTAGTCGACAATGATAAAGAGATGGGGTTATCAACACCATCCTGCAAAAAAACTGCATTAGTAATACCACTTTACAATGATTTTTATTTTGCTTGTAACACAAGCTTAGAGCTTAATACACAGAGCGATCTTATATAACGAGGCTGAGGTGTTCAGCCTGTCATTAGGGACCTTAAGAAAAACACGACGGCAACGGCAACGAGAACGTCACCAAACAAAAGGTTTAATGAGGAGAACAATAGCTGTGCACGTGCGTTATAACTCTTGGTACATTTCTTTGCCGTCCGCTGCAAAACAACAACGTGAAATGACCAGATTCTGCGTTGTTTGGAGAACGTGAACCACAGAGGCTAAATTTTCGTATTTCTCTTTGAAACTGAATGCATTCGTAGCTTATTTAGCTGAGGCATGTTTTAATACCAACAAACACACTGAATAGATCTCAATAAATGCGAAATTTCAAAGTAAAATAGAAACACATTTTTATTAGGCGTCGTCCTCGCCGTCGCCGTCGTAGATGCGTAAGGTCCCTATTCACAAATCCCAACGGACGGCCAATGCTCCCATTTGATTGGCTCATTGACTCAAGTCTAATTTTAGCGAGTTGCCACAGGATTCTGTTTTTCTGCCAGTTTTCTGCGGTTGAGTAATAAATTTGAAAACTAAAATTCGTAAAAAAATACAAACAGACTGCGCAGGTAACATATTTTATCTACGGTAATATAGTTATTCTTCAGCCAGTTATCTAAAAGAGATTCCGTAAGGCTAACATTAGATGCTGTTGTACTCTTGTAGCTAAAATTCAGTCGACCTTTTACAAACGTAATCAGTTCTTTTATGTCATTCAGACTTGAGTCTTCTATTTCCTTTCTAACGTCAATATTCAGGCGAAATCTCACTTTTCCATTTTTCAAGTTCTGTTGTTTCTTCGTAGTACTTGTTGTTTCCAATTTCTTTGCTCTGAATATGGAACAGTTTGAGGAATAACTCAGTGTTGTTCAATTTGCATTTTGTTTGTACCATCATAACGCTCATAAACCTGAATAATTTTAAATATCCCACCAAAATCCGTCTGTGTTCACAGGCTAACCAAAATCACCTCTTACGAGATTTCGTTTCGTTCTCAGCATGCTGAGATAAATGGAAACAGATAGCTCGCAGGCATCAGCTTTGTTATTTTAGTTAGCGGCGAAATTTGAATGTTCCACGTGCAGCGACGACGAAGATAATTCATCGTTTTTGGTCTTCCAAAGCCATCATCTAAAGTGTTAATATAAGTTTTATTTTCACTGTATTTTTATATTTACCTTATATTATTCTACGTAAATGACTCCGTTGGTTTGACGAAAAAACGCTATTTCTCCACGACTTCTATGTTATGCGACCGTTATTCTGGCTTTCCACCATTGCACAGGAAAGCCAACAAAGTGCTTCAAGGGGGCGTGTCCTTGCCTTTTATAGGATCGCTCCGTGTTTAAGAAATGCTTTTAGAAATTGGTAAATCTCAGTTTTCTTGTTTTATATTAACACAGGATGTCTTTAATCCTCCCATTTTCAGTGTATAATTATAGCAGTGCGGCCGATAAGACTTCGTCCAATCACAAATGCTGTGGCAAAAGTCGAGTGTCCAGTTCTTTATCCTGTTGTAACGAGCGCGGTTATGACCCTAGCTACCAGACCTGTGCGGACAAGTCGAGCAACGGGACCCAAGACTGTGGAATGGGTACTGTTTGTAACAAGACTGACGCAAGGGTGGCATTGTGTGACCGGTGTGATTTCGACAACACGACGATGAACTGCGGTTTTGTAGCTGGTTACTATCAGCCCAGTCCATCGACTGTGGTGCCGCAAAATTGCGCGACAGAGTACGAAGAAATTCTCAAAAACCGATACAATCCGAATCTTCGAGAGCACAATGATACCAATCTAACACCGCACACTGAGTATGAATATTACCTTGTTGCCATAAACACCGAGGGCAACGTGTCTAGTCCAGAAGCGAAGAACAGAACCCTTATGGGTCGCCCTGAAGGTCTTCAACCACCAGTTGCTGTACCGATATCGTCCACGGAAGTAAGGGTGACTTGGAGCAAACTTCCAAGCCCAACGGAGTAATCGAGGAGTATAGACTCACACGAATTAACGGTCAAACTGGACAGCCCCTAGTGGTATATACCGTCGCAATATGACTTTTACAGACCGTGGACTCGAGCCCTTTACTGGCTATCGTTACATCATCGAGGCTTGCACGACGCACTGCTCATCAGCGGAAATGACGTCACTGATCTACACAGACCAGGCTGCACCTGCTGATGTGAACCCGCCAATTTTACTTCCGGTGAATTTCAGTGCGATAAACTTGTCGTGGGTGGAACCGTCTAAGCCTAATGGACAAATCATTCGTTACAACGTAAGCCGTGTTATAAACAGCACTTTCAAGGTTCAATTGAACCCCAATAACAAAGGTTTGAGCATGAGCCTTGTGATTGGTGGGCTGGCGCCCTACACCAACTACACTTTTGAAGTTATCGCGTGCACGCGCGTGGGTTGTACAGCAAGTCCGCTGGCCTCTACACTGACATTGCAGGCGCCTCCTGAAGGCGTGCATCCCCCGAATCTGACCGTAACAGGCGCGAGAGAAATTGAAGCCTTGTGGGTAGAACCAGACGTTCTGAATGGTGTTATTGTGAAATACTCGCTTTACCGTGGAAATCTTCTTGTGTATAATGGAACGGATGCCTGCTATAAGAACAAGGACGGTAAAGATACGTGTATATTTCAAGACAAAGGCAATGGTCTTAAGCCAGTAACGACCTACAGTTACACAGTGGGTGCCACCACTGGTGGGGGTACCACTAACAGCAGTGCCACCACTGCCACCACCCCTGAGAGCTCTCCAGAGGACATTCCTAAGCCTGTTCTGACCGTGAAGAGTGCCCATAGTATTTTGGCAGAATGGAGCGAGCCCGGGCAGACCAATGGTAACATTACAAGTTATTCTGTGATGGTGAATGGAACTGAGCATAACGTTGGTCTTAGTATGACCAAGTTAATCACAGGATTGAATCCCTTCACCGTGTATTCCGTTCGCGTCAAAGCCTGCACTGCTAAAGGTTGCGGACTCGGTGACCGGGAGTACGCGACAACTCACGAGGCCCCGCCAATAGGACAGGGGGAGCCAACGTTAGTTCCCCAGGAATGGAATGTCGTTCAGATATCTTGGTCGCCGCCAAGTTCCCCTAATGGAATCATCATTCGTTACGAAGTGTATCGGAAAATAGGAGCTGGTGCACCCCTTTTGGTTTGTTTTACTTCCAAGCTGACCTGCCTGAACACTGGTCTCCAGGGATACACGGAATATTCTTACAGAGTGAGAGCTAGGAATGGCGCAGGATTTGTAGACGGACCCTGGAAAAGTGTGCGCACCCCTGAAGGACCCCCTCAGGGTATTAATCCACCATCTTTGAATGTACTTAACTCTACTGCTGTCAATGTGTCCTGGACAGCACCATCTCAGCCCAACGGTGTCGTCACGCACTATGAAGTGCGTCACCGTGAAGAACTGCAAGTTCCCGAAAATAATAACATCACTGTCGCCGCACGGGTGACAAGCAACGTCTTTGCTCTGGTTGTAGACGGGTTGAAGCCTCATACAGACTATCAATTTTTGATCGCTGCCATCAACAGCCGACGTGAGGGTACAAGTGCTTGGGCGGCAGCAAAAACCAAGCAAGCCCCTCCAGCAGACATTAGTCCACTGCAAGCTGACAAAGCAGCAGATGGAAAAAGTATACGTTTGTTCTGGGATGAGCCAGGAAACCCTAATGGCATCATCACGCACTACAAACTGTACAAAGATGGCGTGCAATTGTACCGCGGCGCTGCGCGCGAGTATACGGTCACAAGACTGGTTCCTTTCACTGCGTACGAGTTTCAGCTCGAAGCTTGCACTGTTGCAGGCTGCACTCAAGGCTCAGTGCAAATTATTTTCTCTGCAGAGGTGAGCCCACAGGGTCAATCTCCACCCACAGTTGGATTTGTAAATGCAACTGTTGTGCAGATCAGTTGGAAGCCACCAACAGTTCCAAATGGCGTCATAATCCGTTACGAAGTGTACAGGACAGTCGCGGCAGTTCAGAATCGAAGAAAGCGCGCTGTTACGCCATCTTCCGGCTCGCTGGTATATACTACAAATGACACGAACAAGACA
>JAHPZR010056321.1:82500-110000 GCA_019787425.1 Platygyra sinensis
AACCTGGTTCTTTATTTAATCGAACGAAGCCTATGTATAGCGATAACTTTGAGGTAAAAACACACAATTTTGAGTTTCCATTTAGCTCTCTTTTATATCCCACCGACTAGCGGTTCATTTGTATTCGCAACTGAAGATGGATGTTGTTCATCTGAAACAGGCGTTGTAAACTCAAAATTGTGTGGGTCGTGGGTTCGAATCCCGCTCAGAGCCTGAAATTTTTTTTAGGTCTCTCTGTTCAAGTAGTGTTACGGCCGCACTTGCATTAATGACCGTTATCACTCAGTTGCTACTATGGGACAAATTACTTTCATCAAAATTGTGTGTTTTTACCTCAAAGTTATTTCACCTCACATAGTACATAGTGAAAATATTGGGTCGGGAAAGCATGGCCAAAATTTGATAACACTGAAACGTATTGCAAAACAGTGGTCTATTTTCTTTCGGTAAAGTTAAGATAAAATCATGGTTTACAATACTAAGGAAGAATCGTTTAAGTTAAAAAAAACCGTCACTGAACTGATACAACTCACCGTTGAATGACTCCATTGGGTTGGCCTGGTTCATCCCATTCCAATGTTACTGTAGTAGCGTTTATCTCAACAGGAGAAGGAGCAGGGAACCCGGTGGGAACACCCACTGAAGTCCTACGGGTCACACTTGGTCCTACAGCACAACCTCCGTCTGTACACATGTGCACACGTAAAACATACTCTGTAAATGGCTCAAGCCCAGGCACTTCACGAGTGGTCAGCAGGCCTTCAGATACATTTCGTCCAGACACTTCTAATATATAATTTCTGATTTCACCATTTGGTGTTCCAGGTTCAAGAATGAACACGTCGAAACGGTTGGGATAGGTTTTGTTAACGTGTGGCGCTTTAAGCTGCTCTGGTGGCGCACTTAATGTTTGTACCACTGACCAGACACTCGCGGTCTCCCCGGCGCTGTTTGCCGCGATTACGCGGTATTCGTATTTGTAATACGGTTTCACTTCTGTGTCGTTGTACGCTAAAGTTGAACCATTTGTTACGTTCACAACAGACATTTCAGGACCATAAACAATGGCTTGATTTCCATACAGGGATGCCCCGCGCCTATACAGTCTGTAAAGCAGCATGAATCCATTCGGTTTTAGCGGTTCTCTCCACAGGACCAACACCCTCCTAGCACCGATATCCAATCTTGGGAAATCCGGGGGGTTCTGGCCTTCTGGTGGAGCCTCGAAGGTACGCGCAGATTGTGCCTCGCCTGTGCTACAACCTTGGATTGTACAAGCGTGTATTCTGACTTCGTAGAGTGTGTAAGGCAGCAGGTCAGTGAGGGTTGTCTCTTTTGAAACACCAGCATTCTTGACTTGCGCACTCCCCTGCGCTCCTCTGAAATTATACCTCACTTCGTACTTGGAAATAACCCCATTTGGTATCCCTGGAGCTGCCCATGACACTTTCATTGACGTCGCACTTAGCACCTCAAGGGTAGGAGCACTAACATTATCAGGTACACCAGGATTTGTCGGAGGGCTGAAGCCAGGAGGGCTGGTCAAGCGGTCAACCGAGTTGACCGCTGTCACGACATACGCATATACGGTGTAAGAAGCCACAGTGTGATCGTCGAATCGCAGATCAGTGCCGTTGTAAATTTGAGAGCCGTTACGTGTGAGCAGGTAATACAGGATTAAGCCGTTTGGTTTCCGTGGGGAGCTCCATTCGACTCGCACAAACGAAGAGCCACCAACAGTGGCTCTTGGAGCATCAAGACCCGTCGGAGGGGCCTCTTTGGTGCGCACTTCAGCGGCTGCACTCTGCGTACATCCCGCGCTTGTACAAGCTATGACGTAAAAGGAATATTTCGTGTAAGGTTCTTTGTTGCTTATAGTCAACGACACGTCCAGTCCGGTATAAAGCGGAGAGTTGTTACCGACCTCGTACAGTTGGTACCTAGTGATGATTCCATTGGGCTTGTCAGGCACCCCCCAGGATGCCCGGATAGCCACTGGGCTAATAGCTTCCAGACCAGGGGGACGCACACCTGACGGAGCTGCCTGGGCTGTTCGACGGCTTGTTGGAGAGCTCAAGGTACAAAGCACGCCTGAAGTACAGGCCTTTACCGTGTAACTGTACACAGTATACGCGTCTAAACCTTGGTCCACGAAAGTCATCTCATTCCCATTCCCTCCGTATTTTATCGACTCATTCCTGTACACGAAATAAAACTGAATCACGCCGTTAGGTTCTGATGGCTCTTTCCATGTCACGTTCACAGAATACGCGTCGATAACCGTAACAAGTGGTGCGTCGATGGAAGTGGGGGCGGCTTGGTCTGTTGTGACAGTTAACACGTCGCTGTCCAAAAATCCTCCGTTGTTGACCACCCGCGCAATGTAGCCGTATCGAGTGAAAGGCTTTAGTCCGGTGTCTGTGTACACGAAATTTGTCTTGTTCGTGTCATTTGTAGTATATACCAGCGAGCCGGAAGATGGCGTAACAGCGCGCTTTCTTCGATTCTGAACTGCCGCGACTGTCCTGTACACTTCGTAACGGATTATGACGCCATTTGGAACTGTTGGTGGCTTCCAACTGATCTGCACAACAGTTGCATTTACAAATCCAACTGTGGGTGGAGATTGACCCTGTGGGCTCACCTCTGCAGAGAAAATAATTTGCACTGAGCCTTGAGTGCAGCCTGCAACAGTGCAAGCTTCGAGCTGAAACTCGTACGCAGTGAAAGGAACCAGTCTTGTGACCGTATACTCGCGCGCAGCGCCGCGGTACAATTGCACGCCATCTTTGTACAGTTTGTAGTGCGTGATGATGCCATTAGGGTTTCCTGGCTCATCCCAGAACAAACGTATACTTTTTCCATCTGCTGCTTTGTCAGCTTGCAGTGGACTAATGTCTGCTGGAGGGGCTTGCTTGGTTTTTGCTGCCGCCCAAGCACTTGTACCCTCACGTCGGCTGTTGATGGCAGCGATCAAAAATTGATAGTCTGTATGAGGCTTCAACCCGTCTACAACCAGAGCAAAGACGTTGCTTGTCACCCGTGCGGCGACAGTGATGTTATTATTTTCGGGAACTTGCAGTTCTTCACGGTGACGCACTTCATAGTGCGTGACGACACCGTTGGGCTGAGATGGTGCTGTCCAGGACACATTGACAGCAGTAGAGTTAAGTACATTCAAAGATGGTGGATTAATACCCTGAGGGGGTCCTTCAGGGGTGCGCACACTTTTCCAGGGTCCGTCTACAAATCCTGCGCCATTCCTAGCTCTCACTCTGTAAGAATATTCCGTGTATCCCTGGAGACCAGTGTTCAGGCAGGTCAGCTTGGAAGTAAAACAAACCAAAAGGGGTGCACCAGCTCCTATTTTCCGATACACTTCGTAACGAATGATGATTCCATTAGGGGAACTTGGCGGCGACCAAGATATCTGAACGACATTCCATTCCTGGGGAACTAACGTTGGCTCCCCCTGTCCTATGGGCGGGGCCTCGTGAGTTGTCACGTACTCCCGGTCTCCGAGTCCGCAGCCTTTAGCAGTGCAGGCTTTGACGCGAACGGAATACACGGTGAAGGGATTCAATCCTGTGATTAACTTGGTCATACTAAGACCAACGTTATGCTCAGTTCCATTCACCATCACAGAATAACTTGTAATGTTACCATTGGTCTGCCCGGGCTCGCTCCATTCTGCCAAAATACTATGGGCACTCTTCACGGTCAGAACAGGCTTAGGAATGTCCTCTGGAGAGCTCTCAGGGGTGGTGGCAGTGGTGGCACTGCTGTTAGTGGTACCCCCACCAGTGGTGGCACCCACTGTGTAACTGTAGGTCGTTACTGGCTTAAGACCATTGCCTTTGTCTTGAAATATACACGTATCTTTACCGTCCTTGTTCTTATAGCAGGCATCCGTTCCATTATACACAAGAAGATTTCCACGGTAAAGCGAGTATTTCACAATAACACCATTCAGAACGTCTGGTTCTACCCACAAGGCTTCAATTTCTCTCGCGCCTGTTACGGTCAGATTCGGGGGATGCACGCCTTCAGGAGGCGCCTGCAATGTCAGTGTAGAGGCCAGCGGACTTGCTGTACAACCCACGCGCGTGCACGCGATAACTTCAAAAGTGTAGTTGGTGTAGGGCGCCAGCCCACCAATCACAAGGCTCATGCTCAAACCTTTGTTATTGGGGTTCAATTGAACCTTGAAAGTGCTGTTTATAACACGGCTTACGTTGTAACGAATGATTTGTCCATTAGGCTTAGACGGTTCCACCCACGACACGTTTATCGCACTGAAATTCACCGGAAGTAAAATTGGCGGGTTCACATCAGCAGGTGCAGCCTGGTCTGTGTAGATCAGTGACGTCATTTCCGCTGATGAGCAGTGCGTCGTGCAAGCCTCGATGATGTAACGATAGCCAGTAAAGGGCTCGAGTCCACGGTCTGTAAAAGTCATATTGCGACCGGTATATACCACTAGGGGCTGTCCAGTTTGACCGTTAATTCGTGTGAGTCTATACTCCTCGATTACTCCGTTGGGCTTGGAAGGTTTGCTCCAAGTCACCCTTACTTCCGTGGACGATATCGGTACAGCAACTGGTGGTTGAAGACCTTCAGGGCGACCCATAAGGGTTCTGTTCTTCGCTTCTGGACTAGACACGTTGCCCTCGGTGTTTATGGCAACAAGGTAATATTCATACTCAGTGTGCGGTGTTAGATTGGTATCATTGTGCTCTCGAAGATTCGGATTGTATCGGTTTTTGAGAATTTCTTCGTACTCTGTCGCGCAATTTTGCGGCACCACAGTCGATGGACTGGGCTGATAGTAACCAGCTACAAAACCGCAGTTCATCGTCGTGTTGTCGAAATCACACCGGTCACACAATGCCACCCTTGCGTCAGTCTTGTTACAAACAGTACCCATTCCACAGTCTTGGGTCCCGTTGCTCGACTTGTCCGCACAGGTCTGGTAGCTAGGGTCATAACCACGCTCGTTACAACAGGATAAAGAACTGGACACTCGACTTTTGCCACAGCATTTGTGATTGGACGAAGTCTTATCGGCCGCACTGCTATAATTATACACCTGAAAATGGGAGGATTAAAGACATCCTGTGTTAATATAAAACAAGAAAACTGAGATTTACCAATTTCTAAAAGCATTTCTTAAACACGGAGCGATCCTATAAAAGGCAAGATTACGCCCCCTTGAAGCACTTTGTTGGCTTTCCTGTGCAATGGTGGAAACCCAGAATAACGGTCGCATAACATAGAAGTCGTGGAGAAATATCGTTTTTTCGTCAAACCAACGGAGTCCGATGTAGAATAATATAAGGTAAATATTAAAAATACAGTGAAAATAAAACTTATATTAACACTTTAGATGATGGCTTTGGAAGACCAAAAACGATGAATTATCTTCGTCGTCGCTGCACGTGGAACATTCAAATTTCGCCGCTAACTAAAATAACAAAGCTGGTGCCTGCGAACTATCTGTTTCCATTTTTCTCAGCATGCTGAGAACGAAACGAAGTCTCGTAAGTGGTGATTTTGGTTAGCTCTGTGAACACAGACGGATTTTGGAGGGATATTTAAAATTATTAAGGTTTATGAGCGTTATGATGGTACAAACAAAATGCAAATTGAACAACACTGAGTTATTCCTCAAACTGTTCCATATTCAGAGCAAATAAATTGAAAACAACAAGTACTACGAAGAAACAACAGAACTTGAAAAATTGAAAAGTGAGATTTCGCCTGAATATTGACGTTAGAAAGGAAATAGAAGACTCAAGTCTGAATGACATAAAAGAACTGATTACGTTTGTAAAAGGTCGACTGAATTTTAGCTACAAGAGTACAACAGCATCTAATGTTAGCCTTACGGAATCTCTTTTAGATAACTGGCTGAAGAATAACTATATTACCGTAGATAAAATATGTTACCTGCGCAGTCTGTTTGTATTTTTTTACGAATTTTAGTTTTCAAATTTATTACTCAACCGCAGAAAACTGGCAGAAAAACAGAATCCTGTGGCAACTCGCTAAAATTAGACTTGAGTCAATGAGCCAATCAAATGGGAGCATTGGCCGTCCGTTGGGATTTGTGAATAGGGACCTTACGCATCTACGACGGCGACGGCGAGGACGACGCCTAATAAAAAATGTGTTTCTATTTTACTTTGAAATTTCGCATTTATTGAGATCTATTCAGTGTGTTTGTTGGTATTAAAACATGCCTCAGCTAAATAAGCTACGAATGCATTCAGTTTCAAAGAGAAATACGAAAATTTAGCCTCTGTGGTTCACGTTCTCCAAACAACGCAGAATCTGGTCATTTCACGTTGTTGTTTTGCAGCGGACGGCAAAGAAATGTACCAAGAGTTATAACGCACGTGCACAGCTATTGTTCTCCTCATTAAACCTTTTGTTTGGTGACGTTCTCGTTGCCGTTGCCGTCGTGTTTTTCTTAAGGTCCCTAATGACAGGCTGAACACCTCAGCCTCGTTATATAAGATCACTCCGTGTTTAAGAACAGTAGGGCCTGGTTGTTCAAAGCCGCATTATAAGCTTATCGAGCATTAGTGTCAAGTAAGAAATCAGTCTTAAAAGTTGCTAATAACTAGTTCTGGTATATATTTTGCCCTTCGTTTTCTCACCAAGGTGAATGAAACACTGGCTTAAACTTTCAAAGAACAAACCCCAGTAACATATCGTAAACATGACCGCGCACATACCACTACTTCTCCCGCTGATCCCTTGCAGCACAGGCTCGTATCTGATGGCACGTATCGCGTCCCACAACAACTATTACTGCTCTCCAGGTCGTACTCGGCTCCGTTGGTTTCATCTCCGCAGCAGACTTGTGCAGAGGCCACAACCTTTCCTCCACAACATTTCCTCGGTGGCACGGGATCATACAGCGCTCCACACACACACACCTTTGATGGGTCATTCTTATTATACGGGGTGTCTCCACAACAGGCATTACCCAGTCCTACTACAGTCCCGCCCTGAGATTTCGGGCAACACACACGGCCTGAGGACACCTGGATGTAGTCTCCATAGCAACACTGATAGTCAGCCTGTTGTATGTGGAAAGTGTTTCCGCAGCACACATCAGAGGCTTGGTTCTTGCGCAAGTAGTTTGTACCACAACAGGTCTTGGATGGGTCACGTGGATACAGCTCTCCATTACAACACGTCTAGAAATAACAACATTCCTTTAGTATAATGCTAACTTATATGCAAACCTGCAAAAAAAATCATTAGAGGGAGATCACTACACCGTAACCAATTACAGTGGATCCCAACTATCACGTGATAGAAATATCGAGCTCATAATCTAATTGTTACATAGATCATTTAGCCGGGTCTACCTGATTGGCTGGATTATAACATGTAACTCCACACAACTGCTCCGATAGTTGACATTCAATGAACGTGCACTTGGCTTGTGGTGGCGGACTGGAAAACAAGAAACAATGTTCAATTAAGTTAGTCTTACACGGGAAGCCTGCGAGCGAGAACACGAAGAACCTGCCCCCAGGCTAAACACAGGCCCTGATCATGCAGGGCCAGTCAATAATGGATCCCGTCCGAGACGGATCCCAGACTGGGTCTGTATACACGGGCTCATTGCTTTAGGGAGCGTGTGTTACGTGGGCCGGTACAAATATACACTTGTTCATTTTTAGATCAAGGTAACCAAACCAGTTTACATTGTCAGTCTTAAAAACGAGGCATTTCAATTTCCAGAATTAAAGGAAACCTGGTGGATCGACAACTTGGCATTACAACAATTCATTCACTTTCAAATGCGAAACGCCAGCTAGGAAAAAACTAACGTCCCACATACCTTGTTGGACACTGGTAAATCATTCTTCTGAAAATCTGATAACCAGACATGATTCCATTTGGACGAGAAGGCGGCTCTTTAAGTGCAAAACGTCAACATTAGTATACAATGACACAATTCTTGTCCCTCAAAAGTACATTTAACAATAACCTCTTTAATAAGGCATTAGCAAAAACATATATACAGCTCTAGAGTGCCTTTCAACTTACCCCACTGGACAAATATAAAGGTTGAGCCTGCGGTGAGGCGCGGTGCAGCAAGACCTGTGGGCACTAAAAGACAACAAGAAGAAAAACATTTTTAATGAACAAAAATGTTTACTTTCAGCAGTACAAACAAACCAAACACTTCGAAATTTGCTATGCTTTCTTCAACCTTTGCGATTTTTGTTTGAACATCAAAAGGAGAAAAAGTATAAACATTTGGTGGGAATACAACTAGTACTGCAGACAACAGCATGTGTAGTACAAAGCAAGAAAACTGATGGAGAATTCCGATGCAGTCATTCGTTATTTACAAGAGAGGCGACTATATTGTGAAGAGTTAAATAAAATCTCTAAAGTGACCCAAATAAATAAACAAATTAGCAAGCGAGTAAGTACAATTAATAGCACTTACCAGAAGCATCAGTGGTAGCTGATGCTGGATCACTCATGGTACAGCCGTGTGTGGTGCACACCGCCACCTTAAAAATACGCGAAGAAATTGATACTTAGGTGTGAGGGTTATGATCTGGCAGCTACAATATTGGCAAATACAAACATTTATACCATACCTGAGAAAATACAGCCAATTACAATCAAGGAAAGCCGTTAACACTAGGAGTGGAGATGTACCAATCTATGCCAGGTTCCCAAGCAGGACCAAGCTGACCATTTGTTTGCATTTACAGGGTTCCAGATAAGTGTTTATGGTGGGGTGTTAACACTGCATTGAACAGGCCAATTCCCACTGCTTCCAACAAATCGTTATCAATTTTCTATTAACTTGTCGGATCACGTAGCTAATCTTGTCGGGTTTTGACCCGAGAACCGTAATTTGTCTTGAACATTCTTGACCATGAAAAGCTTATTCTGTCGCTATGCTAAAATACGGCGTGTAACATGTCTTACAAACACTGAGTGGGTCTATGTTTTATATACAGATAATCTGCCGCTTCTATACATTTTTAAAGTGTTTGTGAGCATTCTCGTCCCCAGAGCCTACGATCCTTCTGGCCTGTGGTTGGGATCGAGAGCTCTGGCCGGACCCGATTTTCTGAGCATGCGCAGAGTATTCGTTTCGCATTGTCAACCAATCAGATTTGCTGGATTTGACGGGAAGTCCGTGAATCACGGACTTCCGGTGTTGGACCAAACCAGAGCTCTCGATCCCAACCACAGGCTAGAAAGATCGTAGGCTCTGGGGACGAGAATGGTTTGTGGGGTGGATTAAAATAGGGTTTTGAGCGACTACTAGATTTATACTAAAACAATTTGACTATTTGCTCTGGATTCCTATGCGAGATAGTTGACAAGGATGCGGCTCGAGTCAACTATCACGCGATAGAAATCTCGAGCTCATTGTCTGATTGTTAGTCAACACAGCTACACACCTTAATAACATAGTATGTAAATGGCTCGAGTCCAGATGCCACGACTTGTCGCTCAACTCCAGTAGCGTTGGTCCACAATGTGTCGTTTCTATGTAAGAGGAACAAGAAGTTAGTGGTTAAGCATCTATATTTATACAAGATTTGTGTTTAACGCTTGCAGTTTGAAAGTCGTGAATTTAGGGACTTAAAGCAACGACAACGGGGACGGCGACGGGAACGCCACAGGATCAGGGAAAACCCAAAAGGTCCATTGCGCATGACTGGCGGGGAACTGGTTGATGTTCTGCGTTTAGGCCCGACGTCAGTCTAGCTCATTTCGTGTTGTCTGAAAACGTGAGCTTTCGCCTTCGTTTCCGCTGCTGTGTTAACGCTAATTATAAACCCGTAATACTAACTTCTGGAACTTTAATTGCTTGTTTTCTCTTGTTATGTGCCATATTTCATTTTAAAGAAAGCTCGAGAAAGCTGAAGCGAACTCAAGCCAGTCGGTGAACATGTGAGTACCGTGAAATATATTTTTGAAAACTTATGTAAATAAAGACAACTTACATGCATTCCACTCGAAATTTTTCCTTTCAAGAAGTATTCAAGTGTTAAATTGTTTATTATGGTGAGATTCTAGCACATTTAAAAGGGTGGACGCCATTAAAACTTGTGTAGCTGTTTTCATTTTCAGTCGTAAGATCAGTGGTTTACTTAGATCTTTATCAGTCGGCACACTGATTTGTCACGCCAGTCTGATTAAACATTTGCTGTTTATTCCATTGTACAACTCAGCGAGAAGGGGCAAGTCGCGTTTGTGGAAGCGAAATTCGGGCAGGCACTCGTCGTCTTCAAATCATCGAAGTTAAAATCAGGAAAGGGATCAGAAGGTAGGTCGAGAATATTACACCGGTTTAAATCACACAAAAGTAGGAGTTTGTGATCGTTTAACACACCTTCATCGTGGCTTATCAAGAGTTGATAGCGAACTTTTTTAAATTAAGTCACCCTGATAAACAGAGAACGAACATCAATAACGTCAATAAGTTTGAGATTGTGCAGAAACTATGGTTTCCGACGGTGCTGCTTTATGTTTGTGAATTTCTGTCACAACGACGTTCTATCCCCAATCTTCTCACAGGTTTCGGCGTACGCGTCGCCGTCCGCGTTCCCGCTGCTTAAAGTCCCTTTTATCTTGAACACAACGCAGTGGAGAAGGAAGCCATCTTCGTTTGCTCTGAACATGGCATGGTCGAGGAGTTGAGAGCTCTTGAACGAAAGTCTTTGAATTTTCAGCGACACAAATACACGATATTATTATATGGCTCTGTCTCACAAGGTCTGGAAACTACCAAATTCACGAATTTGATTGGTTAAAATGGATATTGACCGCGGTCTAGATTTTCCCATCTAGACCGGCAACTAGACCAGTTATGTTTTGAAGCAAAAAAGTTGCAAACTAAAATGCAAAATCATTGACTGTTTTCATCTAAGAATATTTATTTCTGTAAGAGCCAAAAGCTGATGAAAAAAAAAAAGTAAAGAGGACGAACAAACTTTGGCCGGGAAGAATTAAATTCGGCCGCTCATCACCGTTTGCAAGCAAACTATCACTTAGTACAAACATTAAACGAATTAAATTGTTCTTGTTTTTGCCATATAATAAACATCTTATTAACCGAGCTAAGTCGGTCTGTATGGGAGAATCTTGACCTCGGTCGTGTGTACAGACCTCACTGCGTTCGGTCTGTACTTACGACCTCGGTCAAGATTCTCCCATACAGACCTCTTGCTCGGTTAATAAGAGCTAAATAAATATTTACAGGCGTTTACTTACACGTAGATTTTGTAGAGTATCACAACTCCATTCGGCTCTGTTGGTGGATTCCAGCTCACGCGGATCTCGGTGCTGCTTAGACTGTACAATGCAGGAGGACCGAATCCCTCGGGCACTAAAACAAAAGAGTCATCGAGTTACCAAAATATAAAAACCGCGACTCAACCATAACGGTAAAGATAAACTAAGTGAAATATTCCCAGTTCCTATTGGAATATCAGTACGCTTTCCAAAAACAATTGCTTCCAGAATAGCGACACGACCAGCAACAAAACGTCCACACAAATTAGAAAAAAAAAAAACGCTCGGGTAAGAAGCGGGAACCCTTCCAGATTTTTGTAAGGTTCGGTGCTTAATAATACTACATAAATGCTAATTACTGCTTCTCTTACTTCCATCCAAGGTTCTGATTTGGAAGCCATCACTCTTGTAACTGCCTGCTCCATTGTCTAGTTCAACCTAATGAGGAAATCGAAATAAACGATGGGTACTCGTCACATTGTGCTTGATCTTAACTTCTGAGGCGCTTACAATTTTTTTCAAGTCAACAGCGCCTTCGTATTCTACAGTGGTACTTTCAAGCGTTAGTCCTGAGAATAAATCACCCTTAAATAAGAAAGTTATGATTTCAACTTGCTGTATTGAAAATTCCCTGGTCATCAACGCAAGGTCTTAGGTAGATGGAAAGAACAAACCTAACATTAAGCGCGGAAGAGAAAATGATGCAAAAGCACAACATTGGTACAGGTTTTGGATACAACCATTTTGGATGGCTTGACATTCTTAAACAAAGCAGCTTAATTTAGAACAATATTCTGATGGATAACAGGAAACAAAGCTTACGTAAAATTTGTAGACAGTGTTGGCCTTGAGGTTTGTAACCGTCGCACGGGTTTTGTCTCCCGGATACCTCCCCACGCGACTCACAGGAGAGGATGGCGCCGAGGTGGTCTTCAATCTCTAAAGTATACGATGCAACCGTACCACGGAGCGTCTGGATCCCAGGAGGAAACCAAGTGACCAACACTGAGGTGTGATTCAGGGCAGTTCCATTGACAGTGGCGCCGCCAAGGAGGGGCAGGGTTTGTTCTGTAGGGTCGGGATGAGTTGCTAGTGGTGTTACCTTGGCCAGTGACCACTGTGACCTGAAAATGATGAAAAAATAAGATAGGTAAATTTGCTCACGGTCAAAACTCTCCAAATGTTTATCATATATTTGCTATAATCTTACGTGGAAGACTTTGTTATTTGGTCAAAAGGATCAGGTTCTTAAAGCAACCTGCCTGTGCGCCCGAATTATAATGAAAAGGCAAAGACTTTTACAAAGCAGTTTACCTTGTATTGATGTAACGAGAAGATTCCGAGGCGAGTATCAAGAAACTCGGTAACCAAAGGCGCTCCTTGAAACACCTTTACAAACTCTGTCGGATGAGTGATGTTATTTTCCACCAGGTCCTCCACTGTACTCCTGAAAAGCTCATACCGCAAGATCACCCCGTTAGGCCTAAGTGGTGCATCCCACCTAACGCGCAAGGAAGTCTGGGATTCCGCTTCAGCTACTGGCGCAGGTTGCATTTCGGGCTTCGCGGGAAGCGTACGCACTTGAGTTGGCGAACTGCTTCCGCATCCTCCAACCGTGCATGCGCTAACAATGACGTTGTACAGGATGTAGGGATCCAAAGACGTCACGTTGACTTCAAACGGCGCGTTAGCATTGACAGTAGTGTTGCGTAAGTTGTGTTGGTCGTTGACTCTGATAATATAGTGCGTGACCACACCATTAGGAGTGCTGGGTCGGGTCCAGGCCACATGTAAAGCGTATGGACTGAGTGCTCGGACAGTGGGAGCTGCGATACCCTCGGGATCTTTGGAAAAAAGACGAATGTCAGCTGATTGACGAAAGTAACAAAGCAGTGAGTGACCTTGGGCTTCGGTGGGTCATAGGTTAAAAAAAAACGACTACTTGTGTCTTGTATCCTGGACCTCCATCACTAATTCGTGTTCCATTTGCCAATGTACGTCTCCCACCAAGTAACATTACCGAAAATAAAAGCACAGCAGTTCTTACAAAAGACAAGGCCCTTGTTTTATTGACTTTTTCGATGATAGATTTAGGCTATATATATCAAACTGGGGTGGGTGGGTGGGTCTTACGATTGGTCTCGTTTCACTGCTGGGCGTTCCAGCAAAGGCCACCCCGTGACGAACACTACCGTCAGACTTACCTCCTTCCCCTGTAGTAACATTACTGTAAGGACTGGGTTCTCC
Source organism: Platygyra sinensis (assembly GCA_019787425.1). Taxonomy (NCBI): domain Eukaryota; kingdom Metazoa; phylum Cnidaria; class Anthozoa; order Scleractinia; family Merulinidae; genus Platygyra; species Platygyra sinensis. The sequence continues at coordinate 96,043 of JAHPZR010056321.1, forward strand.
AGGTCCACTGTTGTAGGCAATTATGCGGTACTGATACGCAGTTATTGGCCGAGCGGTATTATCCACATAACGCCGTGAAAGAGAAGCGTTCACTTCAGCAACGTTGGACGGATTACTACTTCCCAAGACGCGCCGCTGGATAAGATATTTCTGTAGGATGCCATTTGGTATAGTGGGTGGATCCCATTCTATTACCACAGTCCTTCCAGACGTCGATGATAGCCTTGGTGCAGATAAACCTCGGGGACCTGCAAGTCGTTACAAAACGAAGAGCACAGGCTCTTTAGGTCGCTATCCAGTCTAGTAAGAGGATTGCCTTCAAATTATGCATTTAATGTAGGTGGACGTCCGAAGACTATTGGAATTGTCTAATTTGGGCAAGTTGATTTTGATGTAATATATCAAACACGAGAGACAGTGTTTCATCGGGATATCCAAACATCGAGAAGAGAGTTGAAAATACGACGCGCAGCGGAGTATTTTTGACGAAATTCGAGGTGTTTGTATAGCCCATGAAACACTGTCTCGAGTATCTGATATATCTTCTCAATCGAAACAAAAGCTAAGGAGTAAACGGAGAAGTAAAATCGTCAAAATCTATGCTAATTAAGACCGGGTAAGTAAGTAAGTAAGTAAGTTTATTAACGTGACCAAACACTTAGCTAACCAGCTACTTTACAGGAATAGTCACAAAATAAAAATAGTAATAATAATAATAAAAAGAAAAAGTAATGAAAATGATAAATAAAAATACTAAAAAAGATAAAAAAAGATACTATTTACAATGTTTCTAAGATTATTAAATATTGCAGCATAAAATATATAAAATGTTTCAAAATATATCAGCATGTGATTACGACATGTAGCGGCCAGCCAAATCCGTATCTGATATCTGTTTCTTGAACAGTTTGTAAGAGTCCGCTTTTCTGTATTCATTCGGTAATTTATTCCACAGGTTGGCTCCTTCGTATCTGAGTGATTTAAGTCCGTACTTAGTAGTATTTACTTTTGGTAATGTCAAGATTTTGTCTCCTCGAAGATTATAATTACTTTCCCTTAGTTCCACTAGGTCGCATAGTGATTCTGACACACCCTGCCTGTTAACTACTTTGTATACAGTAGTCAGTATCTTTGCCAATCACTGATTTAACAACGTTTGGTAGCCAGATTGTTTAAGTAGCATTTCATACGACGAGCTATAATCTCTATAAACAAATCTCAGTGCTCTTTCATTGATGTAATATTGTGATTTTCTTTGTTGTAACTTGATGAATTATTAATGAGTTTGAGAAGCAAATTTGTCAAACGATATTTACAGAAACAAAAGGAATGCGTATTGTAAAGTCCTAAAAGACATGGCCAGGACTGAATTGAATGTTTCCTGGACTTGGGTTTATTGATGTTTGACCAGTCACAGAGCAAGTTAGTCTAAAACAAGAGAAATCACCAAAAGGATATGTGATTGGCTGCAAGGATTGGGAAGGTTACAAGTTACTTGTTAAAATTAATCAAACTGTTTACAGAGTAGCTCAGTACAATGGGCGACAAAAGCAGTTGATGAAGTTTTACAAAATGACACTTTTCAGTCAATATTTAACGTCTTATTCTATTTCATTTACATCTAACGTTAATTCTGTGATATCCCCGACCCCATTATTCAATGTTGTGTAGGTGCTGTGGTCTGTGCAGTCTTGGAAATAGACAAATCAACATTGTTTGGGGGAAAGGGTAGGGGGCTGTTTAATGTTTCCAAGACGCTCGAAAATCGAATTTTACTGCGAAGTGTCTCAACACCTTTGCCGCTCATTGCAGGTATGACATCCTAGGCTACTGAACGAAGGAATCTGTAGTTAATAGTAGAAATAGAGTCAAATGTTAAAATCAAAAAGGAACTCGTACCAGATTCCAGAGTCCTTTGCGGGGCGGAGTCAGAGCTGTTACTACAGCCTTCCTTTGTACACACACCCAGCTTGAAAACGTAGACCGAGAACGGCTGGAGACCAGTAACAACATAGCTAGTAACGTTTCCCATAACTCTCTGGATCTCAGTGCCATTTTGATAGATGATGTAGTGTAGCAGCACACCATTGGGCTCAGCTGGTGGGTCCCAGACTACCGTTACAGACGTTGAAGTCACGTTCCTGAATAATGGTGGATCTGGCGAGCTGGGAACTAAAAGCAAAAAAAAGAATACAGAGTCCTCATATATTCGAGTTATATCATTTTCAAGAAAAAACACGATACTAAAAACTTACCATCTTCAAGGGTTGTAACCTGAGTCCACTCACTAAACCCAGACCCTGCAACAGTGGAGGCATTCACGCGGAATTCGTAGACCGTGAAAGGCTGGAGGTTAGTGACCGTTAAATTAAATCCCTTTCCACTGAACAGAACTGTTTCAGCGCCGCCAGTTTTCTGAATCAGTCCATAGCCAACTACAATTCCATTAGGCAGCGCGGGCTGTTCCCATGTGGCATGTATGGAGGTTGAACTTAACACAGTGACATTGGGCGCTTTCAAACCATCGGGGACTGGAATGTAATTAGATTAAAAACAATTTCAAAAATTAAACCACATCTACTTCTAACGGCCTTATGCGAGGACACGCCCAGTTAGGATTGATGACTAAAAGAGAGAGAGATAAACTGCACTTTCTCACTGGACAATATCCATCAAGTTACGTTAAAAATAATTAACGATAGTAATCATCCTGGTTGCTCTTTTTTATCCACTGCTAACTCTAGCATGGTTTTTCCTTTCACCATAGTTTAATAGTATTTAGATATTTCGTTCCATTTGAAAGTTATTTCCTCAGTGCGGTAAAATGTCTTTTAATTCTTCACATGATTAACGCGGACTGATCGTGGAAAACCCAATAAATAAAACATCTACCACCTCTACAGATCATAACCAATGGTGGACGCGGACGTTTGTTTACAAGAATTAAAATTCGTTGGTTTCATTCCGCAGTTTTCAAAGTTCTGATCATGTGATGCTACCGTTGATTGCGTGACTACTAAAGTTACACCCCAAGTTGAAAAGCCAATGAAGAAATTTTTCACTCGGAACCGCGACTTGTAGCAATTTTAGCGTCTAGCGCCGGCCAAGTTTTCTTCTTAGGAAAATAAAACATCTCTCTTAATTTCACTTGTACAAGGCTACTTATGTTGACAGTGTACAACTTACCTCCTTCGGGGGTGGAGTCAGTGACATTGTTACTTAAAACAAAGCCAACAGAATTTGACGCGTTAACCCAGAATGTGTAAGTAGTAAAGGGAAGAAGGCCATTGTAAATAAAATCCTTTTCGGCTTCCTCGACAGAAATAGCGGTCTCAGTGCGTTGCTCAGTTTCTAACTCAACAGAACCTTGCACAATGAATCTTCCATAAACCATCAAGTTGTAGAACAGCCTTCCGTTAGGTACTGCCACGCGTGTCCATCGAGCATTAACCGCTGTAGCATTGCGGATGCTTGTCGTCAGAGTTACTGTACCATTTGGTGCAATTTCTTGAGTGAACGCCACCGCTTGCGCGCCGTAGGCGCAGCCTTGTGCCGTGCACGCTCGAACGCGGAATGTATGACGGCTGTACGGTGCGAAACCTCTTGCTGTATAGTTGGTGAGCTGGGTTACGTTCAACACTGGGTCTGTTATGGAGTCTTGGTACAGTTCATAGCGCGTAATGACTCCATTTGGTTTATCTGGCGGCAACATGATGACGGACAAAGCGTATGGACTATCAGCGATCACAATGGGAGCTGGGATATCATCCGGGACATCCTCGTGCGTTGTTACCTGTGTCGCATTACTAAATGTCCCGCCGCCTCCGGTGAAGGGACGTACTCGAACATAATACAATGTCCCTGCCGTCAGATTTCCGATAACAGTGTTAAACACATCTGGAGTTGCGTTGAATTTCGAGACATACGCACTCAAAACATCGCTGGTGGCGAACAGGATTTCGTAACGCACAATTTCCCCATTGAGGATTCTTGGAACTTCCCAGGATACTTCAACCTCGGTTCTTCCGCGCACCAATACCTCTGGGGGCTTAACTCCCTCCGGGGGCAACTCGCCGGTTCTTATGCGGACCACCGGTCCTTGAGCACAACCGATTCGTGTGCAGGCCGTAAGCTGAAGTGCATACTCGGTGTAAACCTGCAAGCCTTGGATTGTAAAGTTGTTATTTGTTCCGCTGTACACCACTTGTCCATCCAGCGTCAGATTATACTGAATTATTATACCATTAGGCTGTCCAGGCTCGCTCCAGTGCACCTCAAGCTCCTTTGGACGCCGTACAGCTGTAGCGCCTGGGACACTGTCTGGAACTACGGAAGTAATAAAAGATAAAATAAATGTAAATTGAATTGAACAAAAAAAGAACCCACTCGAGATAGCTTGCTTGTTCAAAAATACGCCCGCAGTGCAGGGTGAGCGGATGGTACTAACAAAAACATGAGCAATATAAAATACCTGATTCTTCAGTGGTAACATTTTTACCAGGCCCCACTGCACTTCCTCCAACCGTGAAGACCTGAATTCTAATTTCATACGTGGTGTAAGGTTGAAGTGCTGTGATGGTAGCGTTAAGAACACTTGTGTCTGCGATTACTGTTTCGTCAGGTGTTGCCTGTGGGGGTGTACACGGTACGAAAGTATCCTGTACTCTGAGATGACTCCGTTGGGTCGCTCTGGTGGTGTCCAGACTACTCTCACTGTTTTGCCGCCCGGCAGTGGTATCAATTGTGTAGGGGCTTGGAGACCAGCGGGAGCTTTGTGGGAAAGAAAACAAAGTGAGATTTAAGTCTTTCAGGGTTAAATTTGCGCTTCGCTCTTTAGAAAGTTAGGTTACATTCCAAAACAATTTGTCGATGAAGTTTCATATTGTTTCTTAGTTATATGTGGTTTACGTAGGACTAAAATAGCCACTGAGCGAAAGCCTCAAAAATTGTATCTCTGCTATTACTGTCTGGACAAGTAGGTTGGTTTAGATCTCGGCTTTCTTAAAAGCATTCAGAAATAACTTGCCATAGTCGAACCTAAAAGGTCATTTACTCTCTTACCTCCCTGACCACTGCGAGAAGCAATCCAGACACTTTTAGCTGAGCCTATAGTTCCAACATGATAACTGTCCACGCGGTAAAGATAATCTAATATTAGATAAAAGAAACAGTAAGTATCCGAACCCACACAAGTGTTATTCGCTCTTAATTAAGCTTTGAACCACCTATTGATTTCCAACTTTGCCTTTGTCGTGTCCGCTTTATGAGTGCTGGGGGAGGAGTGAATGGGTGCTGTCATTTGTTGAGATGAGTTAACTGTTCTACAGAATCAACTCATTTGTCTCATTGTCGAGCATCCTACGAGCTAAACCCTAGGACGAAACTTGCAGAGAAAACATTACACAACCAGTTTTCTAAATAATGCAAACAAGATCGTATATTAAATGATTTGCCTTATTTTGTTCAGTGTCATTTTGGTATTTAAAAGTCAACTTTCATTTTAAGGGAAAAAAGTTAAAACGGTAACAAGTTGCACCACGTTCAAATTAATAAAACTGCTAGCATCTAATTAAGAGAAAATCAAGCTGAAACTGATAGTACCTGGGAATTACGTCAGTATAAAGAAGGAAAACAAATCGGAGATGATCTTTCTGCAAAACTTACCAGTGAACACATCAACTGAGGAGTCATTAAACATCTCGGTCTCTCCAGAGAACACAACAGAGCTATTGAAAGGAAAACATTTTCCCACTTGACCGCTGGCCGCTATTGTGGTCTCAGGAAGACAGCCGTCAAGTTCAGCATTGTGCATAGCAGTGACAACCTTCTGGTAATTGATTTCTCTCGCAGTAGACTGAACCATTATACAACCACCGAATGATGACTCCACATTCACCCCAGCCTGCTGGGCTACTGTCTCGGCTGGGGAACCCCACGGGACCCCGCCTATGTAAAAAATATTCTGTATGACCAGGTTGGTGATACCAGGTCTAACAACAGTGTTGGTATCGACAATGACCGTTAAGACCCCAAGGAAGTTAGTTATATTCACATTGTGCCATCTTCCGTCACAAATTTCACCAGATGGCGGTGCAACAGTGACCGTGCCTTGCACAGCTGATGTAACGTACATGATTTTGATCTGGTTTTGCGCTAACTGAATGGCAAACGTTGTTGTTGGTCCATATGCGAATAGAAGCAGCCCTGAGGACAATTGGGTGCGGAAAATTAATGTAAAGCTGAATATGTCGCTGGTGAAGATGTCCGCCCCTACCGAGTCTATGGCAACATAGCCACCTCCCCTGAGTAGTATGGCCTTCTTCTTGTCTCTTGCTGGACAGCCATTACGCTGTGGTTCAACGCTAACTGCTTCCAACGAAGAAGTCCAGTCTAGCTGACGTGAATCTGACGTGATTCCGCGTAGGCAACCAATGAAACTGTCCCTATTTAACTTAGCATTTCCTGTGTCTTGCCTCAGAAGTGTGAAGGTAGAAGGAAGGCCTCCAATGTACACTCCCGTGTTTGTCGAAATCACTGTGGCCGTTCCGGAGCTGTCCTGACTCGCCTGGTAGCCATCGACTGTTAGCGTACCGCGACGACTCACCCGTTTTATTTTCAACTGATGCCACTTGCCATCGTCGAAGCGAACTGACTGGCTGATTGTGAAGGCCGCTGGGCCATCTTGGCAATCAAATATTAACCACGGTTTACCGTCACGCAATTCGACTGCCAGCATGTCGGTCTGAGAGCCATCTGATACCAGGAACAGCAACAGTCCAAACGCATACTGCGTGCGGAACCAGAACTGAATGTCGTTGCTTGCACCAGGTCTAACGAAGTCAGATGGAAACTTGTAATATCCAAGGCCTGGGAAGTGTACTCCGGCTGTCACTAATGGAGACGGAAAGTACAGTGCAGAGTAGGCTCGGCTCAAGTTGTAACTCGGCGGTAAAGGACCGTTAGGAGTCTGAGGCTGGGACCATTTTAGGTACACTGTGGATGAATCAACTGAGAGCACCGTGGGCTGTCCTTGTCCCTCGGGAGCTAATGAAAAGAAACACGACCACACAAACACAAGTTAGAGAGTGGCTAGTAACAGCATTATCAATTTCTTAGAACAGCCTTATAAATTAAACGTTTCCCTCGTTGTGCCCGAGAGGAAATTATCTTAAGCCTTTCTAAATCTATGACTGTGCTCATTTCAAACGTTGATTTTTTTCTTGTTTGTTTTTCTTGATGGAAGTTGGGGTTGGGTATGCTTTAGCCTTAGCCTTTTAGAGGCCTTTGAATTCAACTCCTTATTCAACATTTGCAACTAATACCTCAGTCAATTAATCAATAGTCGTTCGGCCTGTCAATAGGCCATCACAGAGTCCCTTGTGCCTCTGTTTGAAAGCGAGTCTAAGAGCGAACAATTCTTATGAAAATGACTTTGATTTGCATAAAAATGAAACTGCATGCAGAACTCATTTTTATATGAAAGGTTCGCACTTAGACTCGTTTTGAAACAGAGGCAAAAAAGAACTCGGAAGGGGCCTATTGGTCAGCCTTTTTCTTTATTCAAACGTTTGTTTATGTGTGCTTTAAATGGCGCGATCACTGGAGCCAGAGCAAAAAATAAATAATTTTGTTCAACATACCCGCAGGTAATGTCCGTGCAAGGGCTTCTGGGCTATGTCCTGAGCAAGCGAAACTGTTACAAGCTTTGACTGTGAATTTATATTCTGTGTATGGCGTCAGCTCTGTAACCACGCCTTGCCGCTGGGACCCAGGTACTTCTGCAGCCCTCACGGCAGTAAGACTTGAAGGAGGCTGGTACTTGTAGATGATGTAGCTGGTAATGACACCTTGTGGGGTCTGAGGAGGACTCCAGGAAACAACCACTGAACTACTGTTGAAGGGACTGGTGCCGACGTTCATGGCATTTTCACCCAGTGGAGCTAAATTGTTAAAATAAGTATGTCAAACGGTAACACTTTCGGCCGCGTTATCTAGTCAAGAATTTGGGAGTGCCAAGTATCGGGGATGCAGGGATGGCGCAGTGGTGTCTGTGAGAGCGCTTGCCTCACACCGCTGTGGCCCGGGTTCGAGTCCCGGACCCAGCGTCACATGTGGGTTGAGTTTGTTGTTGGCTCTCGTCCCCGCTCCGAGGGTTTTTCTCGGGAGTAGCAGCAGCAGCGGCAGCAGCAGCGGTAGTAGTGGTAGTGGTAGTAGTAGTGGTAGTGGTGGTAGTGGTAGTGGTAGTGGTAGTGGTAGTGGTAGTGGTAGTGGTAGTGGTAGTGGTAGTGGTAGTAGTAGTGGTAGTGGTGGTAGTGGTAGTGGTAGTGGTAGTGGTAGTGGTAGTGGTAGTGGTAGTGGTGGTGGTGGTGGTGGTAGTGGTAGTGGTAGTGGTAGTGGTAGTGGTAGTGGTAGTGGTAGTGGTAGTGGTAGTGGTAGTGGTAGTGGTAGTGGTAGTGGTAGTGGTGGTAGTGGTAGTGGTAGTGGTAGTGGTAGTGGTAGTAGTAGTACTAGTAGTGCAAATATTATTTTGCAATGAAAAGTTAGTCTGAAAGGTTTTTTTTGACAATTAACTTGTCAAGTGCTGGGAACAGTGCATACACCGAATGCAAATATGGCGGACCACTCGGTCGTCGCCCGGGACGAGTCGAATGAAAGCGAGGCTAGTTGGGCTTTGATGTTTTGTTTTAAAATGCTTCCCGGCCAGAAAACTCTTGCTTTGTGGTCGACCTGTTGTTTTATTTCGCTGTGCCTACGAGTTGCTGTGTTTCTGAATGCGACGAGAGGGGATAGAAATCTTCCACCGTTAACCTCTAAGAGAAAATAGTGGATCAATGCCATTCGTTGAGACGGAGAAAAGGAGTTCACGATCGCCGCGAGGACTAGAGTGAGGGTGCACAATAAGGTTCTCAGATCCCGCTTTCCCGCTCATTTTTCCTGTCAATCCCGCTATCCCGCCCTTTTTTGCTTGGAAATCCCGATCCCGCACACTTTTCAGAGACGTTAACTAATTTAATAATCAACGAGAAAATTTAAAAAAATAGAAATTGCATAAATGATCACAAAGGGATTCAATGGGTAGCAGATAAGTAAGCACAAAAGATTGAAATTTCCCTTTATGTAAAAACTTTTTATTATTTTCATTTCTTTTGTCAACGTATCAGAAATAGAAAAAGATTGTTCATTCCCATATTCAAGAGATGGCCCGTACCACCCACCTGACAGTGTCTTTCAAAGTTTCCAGCGTGTTCACTTTCCTCGACATCTAGGCTCAGAACTTTTTTTTTTTACAAATGAAAGCATTCCTAGGCCATTCGGTGTGTGGCCATCCTGGCCAAGACAAGCCAAGCGCTTTGGAAAAGGTCGAAAGAATAGAAAAACTAGAAAGGATCGGGGTGTCGTTATACACGCAAGCTGCGAAAATGTTGGAAATGGACAAGAACGAGGTTGGGAAATGGAAAGATGTCATTAATGTCAGTAGCCTCCTATGCAGGCATTCTTTGGGCTCATCACGCAGTCTTTGATTGCTTGTTTGGGCTCTTCTCGCAATAATCGATTGCTTGATGAGCCCAAAGAATGTCTGCGTAGGAGGGTATGACGAGATCTTTAATTTCCTACGATTTCAAACACACTGACGTCCGCCTAATATCCTAAACAAATAATAAACTTTCCTCTTTTTCCTCCATTATTGAAATACTTTCGTGTGGTCTGCATGTGACGTATAACAAAAAAGGACCACAGCTCTCTTATGATTGGCTATCATAAAAAACACGCGTGAAAACCCCTGTGGGAGGTGATTCTAAAAACAAAAAGACACGGAACAGGGTTTACTCAGGGTCAGTATGAAAGATGAACGCCCCGGGTAATGGCTCCTGGTCGCCTACAATCTTATGATACTTTCGTAGTCAAGCGATAGTGGATACGTTTGACAGAACCTGACAGGAACCGCCACTATTCATTACTTGAAACCTGACACGTTATACGCAATATAGTTTCGCTTCTATATAACTGTGCTTGAAATTGAGGACTATTATGTTGATGCCCATTCTCTAATACTGAATTTAAATACAAGTGATTATTATACACTATAGCTTTCAAACTTGCATTTAGCCGTTTATCTACTTTACACCTCTCGATTTGCTTTACCTTTTTACCTTTGTGCTTGATTAACTGTTAATGTATGTGTATGTTTATTTATTTAGTAGCTGTTTTAAAATCACTTTCTGCTCGGTAAATATGACTGTAATTAGTACAACCCGCCTAGATTAACTATGCTATAAGCGGGTTTTGTAGATATTTAAATCATTTTAATTTCAATTATTTATTTATTTATTTATTTAAATTTAAATTAATGTGACACTGTTGAAATTAAAACATTAAAACATTAAACATGAACATTAAACTTCTGCCAGCTTGCAGTTTTTGCGCTGGTTAACTAATTTATCACCAAGCAATTGAAATCCCGTATCCCGCTCTGTTCCCTTTACGAATCCCACATCCCAACCCCATAAAAACACGAAATCCCGCTCCCGCTTGTAATTACAATTCCCGCTTCCCGTCCCTGTTTCTAACCCAAATCCCGAATATCATGGCAAAAAAATTCCAAATCTCGCATCCCGCCAAACCTATTGGGGACCCTCTAGAGTTTGTTTGCTACGTTTCAGGATAGATCTCAGAAAAATCGTTTAAATGACGAGCTTATGTGGTGTCTGGTGGTGTTCCAACACGGTTTTCATGGCCAATACCCTCCCCAAGGTAAAGAAAAGGTCTCCTTGAATGATATCCTCTGTCTCAAAGGAAGAAGTTATTTGCGTTCACGTCCACTCGCATGATTGCACGTGCACGGAATTGCACGAAGTAAATATAAATACTACGGTGCAATAACCAAGCGAATGAACTTCAACTGCCCCGTTACTGAAACCAGTGAAAGCATAGAGCCAAGTGACAACAACTTAGAGCTAAATGCGATCGCTTACACATTTTCTAAGATCGATTCCAACCTGAACTTAAACAGTTCCTTCGGCGAATGTGAACTCCTCAGAACTCCTTGCCTCCGTCTCTTTGGTTTCCCCTCAGAGGCGAACGAGAAAACTGAAAAAAAGAACACCGTCTCTGCTGTGGAAGATTCCACTCTGTTGCGGTGGCATTCAGGAACACAAAAACGCGTAGGGAGGGCGAAACAAATCGACTACGAAGCAAGACTTTTCTGGAAAAGCATTGTCAAAACAAGACATCGAAGCCCAACTAGCCTCGCTTTCATTCGACTCGTCCCGGGCGACGACCGAGTGGTCCGCCATATTTGCATTCGGTGTATATAACAACTCAAATCAGTCTGTGAAGCTGCAAGTTCAAACAAACAACGTATCTAGCAACTCTGTATTTTATTGTATACATACTGAGATTTACTCACTGAAAAGGCGAGAAATCTATTGTCATTCACAAGCCAGTCTAAGTAGCAGAAAGCCAATCAAATGTCGCCTATCGCTTTTTTCACGCATGGAGAAAACGACACGTCCAATCAGGAGCAGCGTATCACGTTTCTTCAGGTCTGAGCCGTATCTCGACGATTGTCAATCATGCCCGACTGGTAGCTTTTCACTTTTCAATCTGTTTGCAAGATTGTACAAATTCGCCAACCATTTCGGAAACAGCGGCGGAAACCACCGAAAAAAAATAATGGAAAAGAATCAGAATCGAAGAGTCTGACTCTGATTGAACTTTACACGTTTTATTTTTCCATTCTGTGCTTATTATTGAATATTGCATTTCTTACGTAAAGGACATTCATTAAATCCTTTATGAGCTTGTTGCGTGAATCTCAGCATGCATGTAATAAACATAATCAAGCATTGAAAGTGTGTCTGTATGGTATTTACGCACTCGTTGGTTTGCATCAGAAATCTCACTTGTTTACTGCGCTCACTCATTTCTGATACTTACCAAATCGTGCGTAAATACCATGCGGACACACTTTCTATGAAGTATTCCATATTTGTGTCATGAACACATTTCGCATTTTCAATCACGCGGATTTGCCGCATATTAGTCTGACTATTGAGAGACAAAGTTTAGTCGTGATGTGCAGGTATAGTCTGTAAGACTTTGCAAAGTTTATAAACAAAACAACTAGGGGACTTACTTCCTTCTCCAGTTTTATGACGCGTCCATTCACTTGCTCTGTCACCTCGTACCTGCGCAGTGAATGTACGTACCATGAACTCGTACTCTGTGAACGGTATCAGTCCCGTCACGTTTGTTTTCCTGAAGTTAATTTGATTCGAGTCATGCGCAGGATTGCTGTTAAACTTCAACACTCCGCCACTAGTGAAAGGCGCTGCGCGCATGTACAACTCATAGCGTAGAATCCTTCCGTTTGGTTCCGTTGGCTCGTCCCATTCCACTGTCACAGCTGTCCCTCCCGGAAGTGACGTCACATTTGGTGCTGGCTGGAAATCCGGAAGTGTTGGTAACGTCAAGATGGTTGTTGCATTACTTCGAGTGCATCCACCATTTGTGCAGGCCTCAACCATAAAGTTATACACGGTGTAGGGTCTGAGGTCGCCTAACTGACACGTAAAAATAATACCGCGGCAATTCACAACTTCGGCCGCATTTCTGCTGTTGGTAGATATCAAGCGATATTCAGTGATGCGTCCGTTTGCCACGCTCGGAGGCTGCCATGAGGCCGTAGCGTTTCGTGGTAGGATATCTGTGATAACTGGGGCAGAAACGCCAGCCGGAGCATCTTGAAAAGTGCGATAAACCTTACCATCGTCCAAGCTTCTGGTCTGACCCGACGCTGTGTAAGTAATGATGTAATAACGATACACAATGTCAGGAGTGAGAGACGAGTCATTGTATGTTTGGTTTAACCCACTGTACACCAAGCTGTCATTTCTGTACAGCTCGTAACGTACGATAATGCCGTTAGGGTTGTCAGGCGGAGACCATGTCAACATCATAGCACGGGAAGACAGGACTGTTACGAATGGTGCAGGCTGTTCTGATGGGGCTGAAATACAAGCAATACAAGGGTGAGTGTCACCTTGTGTCGAAATTTGTACAAAGGAAACCATTATGAGGACAGATATCGGAAACTCTGCGGTTAACCGGGTTCTATAAATAAAGAGGCCCCAAAAAAAAGCCTATTACGATACTTCTCCTGTTTCCAATTCCATACGTACCTCCACTGCAGCCATATTTGTTGTTCTGTTGCAGATTAATGGTGCCGTTCTTACACCGATCGCACTTAACACCTTCCACGTTGTCCTTGCAATCACATTCTCCTCTTTCATTGCACTTATTGGTAAGACTGCCCGCTGGATTGCAATTACAAGATGTACAGCTATCAGAATAAAAAAGCATTACACATATTAATACGCTGATAATTTCCTGGAGAAAGGACAAAAACTTCACATGGCCGGCTGCAATCCAATAATAAAAAGTGAATATCGGTTTTAATTTATTGTTGATATCGCACGGCAAGTTAGTCTGGAAGGCGGAATACTCACTAAAAACCAAAAAGAATAGAGGGAACCCCTACATTTCCTTCCTCTCCTTGAAAAGAATAACCGCATGACATTAAACATAAATCAAGTCAAAGGAAACACGCAAAAAATCCCTTGAATGGCGCTCTCGTTTCTGCTCAAGAAGTCATCAGAGTACTTTACATGTGTATTCCGGTGCATGTGTGAAATTTCCCTATCAGCGCGCGTGTGTAAAGGCGGCGAAATACGAGATTCAAAAACCCTCAACTTGTCGCGCAACATTGTTTCGTTGCAAGTTTTTGACGATGTTTCCCGTTTTTCACCTTGCGTGATCAACTTGTCGCGCAACAAAAACATTTGTTGCGGGTTGAAAGAAGTTGTTGCGAAAAGTAGAGCGCGGGTCTACTTTGAGCAACAAATTTTGGCCTTGTTGCTCGTTTTTCATCAAACTCACAACTTGTCGCGCAACAAATC